>JARDVA010442723.1:0-16165 GCA_030265315.1 Mopalia swanii | reverse complement strand
GGTCATGTCTGGAAGAAATTATGTTAAAAAGGTACCAATGGACAGGTGAGGGGTTCATATGAAATTGTAAACCTAACACAAATTGTCAAAATGAATAAACTTGACACAGCATCCCTCCGAATTCGGATTACCTTTTTTTATATACACACTGTATATATATTGACTTTAATTCTGTATCTCAACACATATCACACAATACATAATCTACTCTCTGGCCCCACGGACTAGATCCATTTAGCCTCATTGTAGATATCGTATGCAATACTGATACCCCAGACCAGATACTGTGTTATCTATATTTATTTTCTATCCTGTGGCTATACATGAGGGCCAAGCTATGCCTAGATAACTACTTCAATACTTGTACATGTAGTTAGTATGTAATCTCTCCACATCATAGTCATTTAACAAATGCTGATTGTGCTAGGAACGCTATATAGCTCATAACTAGCGCAAATCTAGCAATGCTATTTATTAGATATATTGTCTACTGTGAAAATAACTGTTGAAGCGGAATTTGCTTGGAATGCCATTTAGCTGTTAAATAGCACAGATCTAGCAACAAATGCTATTTAGCAGATATATTGTCTATCTTGACAAAAACTTGACACAGCAGACTGCCTGCTTTAAACGCTGTTTAGCCGCAAACTAACGCAAACTGCCAGAGCAGGCTCCTTGTTTGTAAGGCTTGTCAACGTAAATGAATGGCAGTTCATATAAGACCCCAATGTTCACCAGAAATGGGATTTTCCTATTTTTTTTATATTTTTCCATACCGATTGATTTATTGATTGGTTGGTGCTAAATTGGAGAATACCCTTGCCATTTAGACGCAATATATAGTGCTTATTTTCGTCTAACTTTTAATAAATTGGCTAAAAGCCAATCGTACACCTTTTATGCCATGTCTGTGATGTCTTTGTATTGTGTCATGTGATTTTCATGTATAGTCCTCGTTTGTTGCCAGTGGCGCCTGGAGTTATTTCTTTCACCCATCGGGCTGGTACGCCACCAGGGAAACTGTTTTAGGTAAATCCGTAATCAAGCAAGAGAAAAAAACGAAAACCTGGACTATAAATGGAAATAAGCTAATATAAAACCTTAACCTAACGCTGACACCGCCACCGTTCCACATTATCCACAACACCTTCCCATTTGTAGGGCAAGCTTAAAACATTTGAACATTATACGTGTAAGGCAAAACCTATTGGTTTGAATGTAACTAAAATGGGTTTGGGTTTTATTTGCTGAGTTTGGCAATGCTAAGCACACATTCTTTCTTATGTTTTAAAAGTAATAAAAAAACACACACACACACAAACCATATTTAAACGACGGCTTATCAAATCAGTCCTAACTGTTCGCAGCCATGTTCGTTTTGACATTTCTATATGTCATATTACCATGCCTAAATAGCGCAAGATAACGCAAGGACGGTCAAGGTCACACAAGATTTTTACCTGCGTGATCTTATATTGAAGAAACGGACGGATCTTACCGTTGTACTCCTTGGACCAACAGCGAGACAGGATATCTAATATGATTTGATGTATATCGTAGGCGCGAGTTGTTATCGTATACGGCCTACTTAACGATGAGAGCATATCTGAACAAAGTACAAACCAGAGCGTTTGGAAATGAATTCAATTTCAGAGAAATGTCGACTGCCTCGCCGTCAGTTTGGTAAAATGTCTTTGATCCCACGGTTACCATCAATCCATCGTGTAGTGGTTGAGTAACGCTTTGTAAAACCTTTATTATCCCCCGCCATGCAGTGGGTGGGGGATATAGGATTGGGTGCTGTCCGTCCATCTGTCCGTCCATGTTTCGTTTCCGGAGAAGAACTCAAAAACCGTAAAATATTTCTCCACGAAACTTGCTATAGACATTAATCAGGTCGTGAACTGGTGCCTTTTGCTATTTAAAAATTTCTGATTTTTATATTTTTTAAATTTTCCATGTAAATTTATTGCATTTAGGATTTGATGGGGTAGGTTTCGTTTCCGGAGCAGAACTTGAAAACCGTAAAATATTTCACGAAACTTTTTATAGACATTAATCAGGTCCAGAACTGGTGCCTTTTGCTATTTATTGTTTATTGTTAAATTTTCCATGTAAATCTGCTGCATTTAGGATTTGATTGGGTAGGTTTCGAGAAGAACTCGAAAAACCGTAAAATATTTCTCCACGAAACTTGCTATAGACATTAATCAGATCCTGAACTGGTGCCTGTTGCTATTTAAAAATTTCTGATTTTTATATTTTTTTTCATTTTCCATGTAAATTTGTTGTATTTAGGATTTGATGGGGTAGGTTTTGTTTCCGGAGCAGAACTCGAAAACCATTCAATATTTTTCCATGAAACTTCGCATGGACACTAATCAGGTCTTGCACTGGTGCCTTTTATTATTGGGAGATTTTTCAGTTTTATATTTTATGGGTTACATAATTCATAACATTTAAATTAGGAAAATTATTATTATTACTTAACACTTAACACATACTAGAGAAGAATGTGGAAATTTGTAAACAATGTCCAATGAAGAAAACAGGCTGCTTGGTTGGTTTTCATTGAAGAAAACAGGTTAACCTGATTTGTGTTTTACGTGGTACACTACTGAAGGGTGGGTCACTTACGTGACAGCAGTCAACATTTATTTTGGGGAAAAAAGGGAATTCCTATGTCTTTCACTTGATAAGATTGTATAATTGTCTATTTGCACCTGGTTGTCTGTACTATGTGTATGTGGATTAAAATTAAACAGGCAATCTTTGTTATAATTTTTATTGCATATTTTCAAAGACAACCATCTGTATTGTACTTGCAATCGAATTAGCATCCGTTTATTAGTGAAATAAAAAAACAGAACTGACGTCATTGTTCGAAAACATTGTAGTTATATCATTTAAGGATTGACTGACATGTTTTTTACGTTCATTGGAGTATGATCGAAAAAACCGAGGGTTTTCCGTTCATACTCCAATGATTGGCAATGAACGGAAAAAAGATGTCAGTCAATCCTAATAAATTAATCGGAACAACAGTCATTATGTGGAGGCAGGTTTATTGCTACAAATGTTTTTTTAAGAGTAGAATTCGCCATATCAGAAGATTTGTTATGAGTGATGACACTTCTGTTTAATTATTTTAGATATAGGTCTAATTTCCAACGTCATTTGAAAAAAATTAAATTTAAACCTTGAATGCTGCTTTCAGTCTTTAAATAAATTATCAGCTCACACAAAAAACGTGTTTTCGAACAATGACGTCGGTCCCGCCTGTTAAATGAACTAATTAACGACTATGCTTACAGATTTTTGTCTTTTAAAATATGTAACAAAAATAATAAGTTTAGGTAAAAAAACAGTTGTCTTTCCTTTCATTGCAAATAGTGCTTTGGATCATAACATTTTTATTAATTTGTTAATTTAATGGAACAGAAATTTGTCTTTCCTGTAGCCTTTATGATGTGTCTGGGTAATATGTTTTTGTTCTGTGTAGGATCCCAAAACACTACCCAGCAAAAAGGTACCCCTACAGTTTAAAAAAGTATCAGCACCCAATCCTATATCCCCCACCCACTTCATGGCGGGGGATAATAAAGGTTTTACAAAGCGTTACTCAACCACTACACGATGGATTGATGGTAACCGTGGGATCAAAGACATTTTACCCAACTGACGGCGAGGCACTCGACATTTCTCTGAAATTGAATTCATTTCCAAACGCTCTGGTTTGTACTTTTTAATTAATTTGTTAATTTAATGGAACAGAAATTTTTCTTTCCTGTAGCCTTTATCATGTGTCTGGGTAATATGTTTTTGTTCTGTGTAGGACCCCAAAACACTACCCAGCAAAAAGGTACCCCTACATTTTAAAAAAGTATCAAACACACAAACGTGTGTACCTGTGTTAGGCAGTTCCTCTCTTTCAACCCCAAAATAAAGTTGGCAACAAGCCCTTTCTGGCCAGTGGCAACCGGGAACTCCATATTTGTCATGGCTGTGAGCTAGAAATACACAATTTATAATTTTGTTTTACTGGTCATCAAGAACTTAGTCAGAAATCAAAAGTGTTCTTCTCAAAATGTTCATTTTGCTTAACTTGTTAAGTAACTGGGTGTCCCTTTCTCCTCAGACCTACAAGTTATTCTTAAAACGGCTTAATAAATAAGAATACATATACTTTAAGAGACATATTAATAAATGGTTGCTAAATGCTAATACATGAAAGTTTTAAAATCCAGAAAAAAGTTGTTGATTGATTTGTGTTTTACAACGTGCTTAATGGTATTTCACTTATATGCCACCAATGTATACTATTCCAACAATAATTGACACTAGCACAACCAACATGTTTAGTGTTTTTATATTGCTGGAAATTTAATCTTCCTCCAGTGCTAAGTAAAGACAGTATGCTACTCTTCAAACTGCCCTTAGCCAGAGGGCCTTTCCGATTTGGATAGAAATGAAAGAGTGTATGTTTCCTTTCAAATCTGGATGCACACTATCATATAGTTACATGTATCAAAAATACAGTCCAGACGACAAACAAGACAGAGCTAATTTATGTAAAAATTTGCATAATAAATTCCGTGAAAAACGTTTTAAGTTTCTCTTCATCGCACATCGATCTAGTCTTATAATATAGTTGTACAAGAACGTTGTATAATCATAGGTTGAACAACAACCAATATACAACCCATCCCAAAAAAAAAATTAAAATAGCGTGAAAGTTTTTCCTACGTTGTACATCTAAGTTAAATAGAAGAACATTATACATATGACAGATCAAAAATCCTAAGTTGAAAATAACCTAGATTCAGCCCGGACAAACTTACTTCCCAGACGAACATAAAAAGTAAAACATATATGTCCTTAGCACAATGAATAGGGCTAATTCCTCCGTCTTAGCCCTACATCCCGCCTATCTCAACCCATGGTAAAAGTAATTAGTTGGAAACTGATCCTCCGGCTTCCACCGCTATCGCCGGCTCCTCAAAACATATATCTGTTTTTTTCTCTGATTCTTTTTAGATACACTGAAAACCTGCTTGCCAATAGTTTTTTTTCTGACGTTTTTCAATTTTATTATTGCAAAAGGAGATAACTTAAACATGTCAACTCGGGCGAGAAACTCAAATAAAACTTTATTCAAATGTCAGGAAAGAAAGAAAGAGTTAGATTATTGTCACTTTTGCATCCCCCAAAAATCAGATAGATGTTTTGAGAGGCCGCCTATCTCACCATGGGTTGAGATAGGCGGGACATAGGGCTGACGGAGAAATAAGCACTATTCATTGTGCTAATATGTCCCCCCCCCCCCCCTCCCCCTCACGCTCTTACTATAGGGGTACTATAAGTAGACTAGAATTGTCATGTACAGGCTTCTCAGTACCGGTACTCAACATATACAGATGGACGAACGAACAAACGGAATGCCCCCTCCCCGTTTCTATAATAATTGTAGTATATTTTTGTATATATTTATTTAAAATTAACCACAATTGTGTACACGGCTAACTTTCCACTTACATGCTGTCCTGTATCGTCGGCTTCACCGTCACACACGTCAACGGGGCTGCATGTTTCTTCTACCGTTGATGTTGCATTGGTGATCTCAACATTCTCGGAAGTCGTACTTGGAGTTAGGCCTACATTATGAGCGTTTGGTGCATCGGAGAAATAAAAATCTGCCTGTCTTGATCTGACGTAATAAGAATGGTAGGCCTATCTTGTACATCGAACAGGACATCCTTGAATTCCACAACCGATTTGAAAGTTTGGAGCACTTGCGTGATTAAGATTAATGTGACTTAGTAAATCACGCAACGACCGAGAAATGAAAATTAAACAAATAGCGCAATGCCAATAACCCATCTTTCATCCAGCAGTCGTATAACCAATAGTTGAATAACAGGGTTACTCTCCACTTTTTGAACAATTCCAACTCTTATGATATGTGAAAGAAATTTATAAAAAAAACACAGACAAAATGTACATTTTTGTACCTTAGGATCGCGGTCAATTTGCACAAGAGCCTTAAAGACATCAATTCCTATTGGCTGAAATTCCGTAACTATCGAGAATTTCAGCCAATAGCATGTCATAAAACATAACTAGCGCGCAGGCTCCTGTTCCCGCCTTTCGGTTCTGCAGACGACAGATCTATGCTAGCTGTGTTTCGAAGATGACGGAAACTAAAGAAGACTTGCGTGATTTTCTCCAAGATCGTGGCGTAGAGCCAGAAATAAGCAATATTATATTTGGTAACTTGTTTTTTGTTCTATATTGCTTCTTTCGTTAAAGAGGCATGGTTGTCTTAAGAACGGTGCGGCCAAGTTTAGGCTGAAAGTTTTGAAAATTTTCGAGTGAGTTTTCCAGGGCCCGGAAAAAAATCATTTTTTCTTTTAAGGACTATGGAAATGTTATGGAAATTCATTTACTTGCTATCAAAGACGAAATAATGGAAAACAGCCAATTTTGTTTACTTTTGCCGTGGAGACGTTACAGGCAAATACATTTTTCTTTAAAAAATCGTCTACGAAGTATTGTTCAGTGTCCAATTTTGGATAGTTTACGCATAGCGCCACTTGTGATATTAATCGGGACTTGTAAACTCTCCCCGGTTTGCTTACTCGATCCAATAAGATTTAGTTGCAAAGTTTGAATACTCAAATAACTATTTATGACGATTTGTTGTGTTTATTGATATTCTCCGTTGGCAAGTGGTTGTCACTAGACTCAATCATACAGTGTATATATAAAGGCCTAGGCTATAACATGGGGTTTTCAAAGCGTTTTGCACGGTTAAAAACTGCAGAACGAATTTACAGATTTACTCACTTTGAACTGCCAGGCTGTGAAGTCAACATGCTTAGCAATCAATTTTTGGGAGTGTTTCTGTCAGAAAATCTTTGACAGTCCGGATCAGTGTCCTTGACATCAATTCATGATAGTTGAAGCGGGTGAAACGTACCAAAAAAAACAATGTTGCAGATAGAAATTGATTGCTAAATACGTTGACTTTACGGCCTGGCAGTTTAAAGTGAGTAAATCGGTAAATTCGTTCTCTACTTGTGTTTTAACGGTGCGTAAAGTATTTTGCGCAAAATCTGTTAAGTAAATTGAATCGCAGGTTAGGACGTGGAGGTACTGTCAATGTCCAAATGATAAATATCAAACGTCAACGCCCTATTTAATAGGACTATCTCAACCTGTGGTGAAAGTTGGAGATTGATCCACCGCCATCACTGGCCTTGTGACTGAATTATCCATTTCATTAATTAATATTCATAAGCCAAAATGGCACATTCCTTTAGTTTGATTTTTTTACAGCATTTCCCTTGGCTTGTACTAGCTAAGCCACATTGATTGGGGATGTAATGTCCTTCTCAACATTTTTTCACGTACATATGACAATAGATTTCCATTTCAAACTGTTCTCTGCTTAAATAACGTTGAAATCATATACGTGTAGATAGGTTCCATTTGATGTAACATAGACAGTAAGACTACTTTGTTAAAACAAATATCTGAAAAGTTAACTCTTATTTCCTGATGGAATTCCAGCATAACCAATTTGATAGAACTAACAACTTGCTATTTTTTTAATTTGAAACTTCAAGATGCTGGTTTAGATGGCAGCCATCTTCAGAACTTTGAAAAGGATGATATCAACGATCTAATGCCTGGCCCAAGGATGTTTTTGCATAGAAAAAGACTTTGGAGTATAATTTCAGCTCTAAAAAGGTTTGTAATGCAATTCAAATTATGTTATAAAAAAACTATAAAAAAAATAATATAAAAAAAACAAAACATATTGCAATGTTTGTATATTTAAAAAAAAAAGCTCCTAGAATGGAATTTTTAAAGCAGTCTTATTGCTATCTTGTCAGTGAGTCCCTCACCCGACAACTTTAATCACTTGCAGCATTATCAGACCTTTTGATTTAGGGAATAGTCTAGCTGTATTTGGTGATTTGCTGCCTTAAAATGCTAGGTTTTACGGCAGTCCAATTAAAAGGTTTTACATTCTCAAAATTAACCCAACAGCAAATCAGATTGCAGATTAGAATGGAGGTTTATTATATATCTTTAGCAACTGGAGGACACCTTGGATGCAAATCAAGATGTTTGGTAGCAGCATTTCCGTACATATTTCTAAGCTCTTATTTTATTTAGCTCAGTACCCTTAGTTAAATAAAATGGTTTTTCATACTTTCAGTTTCAAAACGTTTTTGTTGTGTATGGTAGGGTTGTTGTGGTCCTTTGCTTGTTCTGAGTAAAGTATTTTTCCCCATAAAAATGAATTTATAGTTTGTGAAGCAATTTTTCAGGGGTTTTAAAATTGACATTTTATTGGATTTGTCAGGTGGACGATGATACTGGAACTTCAAAGTATGTTGCAAAGACCACTGTGACATCTCCGCCCCTTAAAAAACAACGTATGTCAACTTTGTCACCCCTGGCTCAAATAAGCTCACAACAGGAGTGCATGTGCTTCTCCGGTTTTATCGCTGCCATCCCCACAGTTTGCACTTTACAGCAGTGCAGAACTAACCTCCTCTCTGACAAATGGAAATTCATTAACATTTGCAGAGAGAAACAGTTTAGTAAGAAGTCAAATTGTGATGATGAGAACTGAGTGTAGTATGCTTGAACGAGAACCTACTACAGAAGAGTTAAAAAGTGTTTCTAAAGCAATCTTGATGCGGTACCCATCACTTAAGGATGATGCTACTATTAATCCAAACAAACCATTGGTCAGAACAGATTTTAGTCTGTAAACAATCAGCCCTTGCAATTGGCTTCGGAATTGCCGAACCAAAAGCCAAAGTAAAATTAATTTACTTCAGCATTTTTTATGCGGAAGCCACTAATATCAGACTTGTTATTGTTTGAAGTAAAACATGTGTACATGTTATTTCTTTTCTGTAGGCTATGCCTCTGTGTGGTCTCAGTCTTCAGTATCAATTTTTCATTGAATTAGAAACTTTTTATCTTTGACATCCAATATTGTTATTTGTTCAACAATTATCAAAAGCATGTCCGATATCTGGGTCAATCATCTTTATATCACTGCCAATGCCTGTCTTCATTTTTTTCTTGTCTGAGGCTAGCAAGGGGACACTATTTCAGCAACAAAAGTCCAATGATTGATACTTTGACACATATAAGGCATTGGTCGTGTATTACATTACAAATTGACATGGTCATTAAATTGTTGAAATAAAGTTTGTGCATTTACTACAGTTTGACGAAATTGTCCATTCAAACCCTTGTTCATTCTTTGTAGGAAGGTCTGTTGAAACAGCTAAAGCGACGGTTGTTGAATGTAAGGCCAGTGAGAGCTCCACAGGGAGAAATACCTTATTACCGTGCAAAAACACATCGGCTGCTCCAACTTTCATCTGCCACACCTACTAGTGACACTACCATCATTTCTCAGAATAGCAGTGATGTACATGTAATAGATGTTGAAGAAATTATTAATGAAACAGTGACAGACATTAGTGAAACTGAAATTAATGACAAAGTATGGAGTGAGACAGTTGAAGAGACAGTATTGGACAAAGAGAGGAACGAAGAAAGTGCTGGTAAGATTAATCAAATATTCTATCTAATTCTATTGACCTGTTTTGAAGAATGTTTTTTGTTTAGCACTTATTCTTCTGGCTAAGTCCGTATATGCAATGTACTGCACGATTGATTGATAGATCGGTTCCAACAATAATTGACACTAGCAGTAATATAGAACTGTTAACATGACGGTGAGGACTTCCCCTCACAGTCATGGGGTAAACAATTCCGCACACGTACTTAATAAGTGGGGCGCAGTTAGATCATTAAAATCAAGGCCAATGATTATGTCCCATTTATCCCCGCCATCTACCTTACAGGCTTCCTCAGGCACAAACGTGAGAAGTACACCACTTTATAATCAGCTCAGGTCGTTGTTCAGCTTGAATCGGCCATGACTGAGAATGACAAGAGCACAGAAATGAAACTAAACGTACCTCATTGCGCATGAGATTGCATGATGAAAACATGACGGATTTAAAGCTAAACGAATGAATGGAGCTAATGAAAAATGGTCTACATCTCATTTAAGTGACAGAGGAAGCCTGTAAGGTAGACAGGGGGAATAAAAGGGACATTATCATTGAATTTGCCTTGATGTTAATGATGTAACTGCACGGAACTTGGCGCCCCGCTTATTCAGTAAGTATGTGGATTGCTTACCCCATGACTGTGAGGGGAATACGTCATGTCATGTCATGTTCAGGGGGCTAGCAGTAATACAGCCTTAAAGTGTTAGGTGTTTTAAAACTGTTGTAAAGTTAATCTTCCTCCAGTGAAAACCAAATACAGCATTGCTGCTCTCCTAAGTAAATTTCTCTTAGCCAGAGGGACACACAAGAGGAAGATTAATTGTCCAATATTGCCGAGCAAAACAATACACATTTTATATACATGTTAACTTAGATGCAGGTACTGTGACAATCATTGCTGTGACTGAATTAGTCTCAATGTGACTATTAAGCTGTGTTCCACACCAATCAATATTTTGACACTTATCTGTAATGTCTAAAATTATTTAAAGTTTGAATTACGAACTAACAGCTCAACTCTGATAAGAATTTAATTTTGATATGCCAGGGGATTTCCCAGCCCTGGCTCAGGGTCAATGAGGTCAACTCTGCGAGCGAAAGTAGTTCCAACATTCAGACTATATACTGATACGGAATTCAGAGTAGGTTGATACGGAATCGGAAAATCCCACTCTGTATCGGTATAGTGACACGCATAGGTATATGATAAACAGTAATACAATACAACGCCAGCTCTCCGACCGTATAAGCTATATTGTTAATGGTAACGAAATACATGTAATACAATACAAGGTCGGCTCTCCAATCGAATGGTCTACATTGTTTATGGCAACGATATACAGTTATACAATACATGACCGGCTCCCCGACCGTATAAGCTACATTGTTCGTGGTAACGAAATACATGTAATACAATACAAGGTCGGCTCTCCAATCGTATGGCCTACATTGTTTATGGCAACGATATACAGTTATACAATAAAACGCCGGCTCTCCGACCGGCGACCGTATGAGCTACATTGTTCATGGTAACGATATACAGTAATACAATCAAGGCCGGTTATCCGACCGTATGAACTATATTTAACATTGTTCATGGCAACGATATACAGTAATACAATAAAACGAATGTATGTATTAACCTACTAGGCATAATCTTCAAATGTTTTGTTAGAAAGAAAAATTGCCCCGACTCCACCGGGAATCCAACTAAGGTCTCTTACTAGCATGGCCATCCACATATTTATATAAAAATTCACTACATTGTAGTTAATAGTTAAAAAGCACAAACTACATTAACGTACTGGGCAATATCAGTTTTTTCCCATTTAGATGTTTGGTGATATCTTCAATACATTGTGCAGGTTATAATAAATTCTAGCGCCTAAGACATCAACGTTTCGTTATACACTGCAGTTAATTAACGTTTTCAATTACACATGACAAAATTAACTGTTTTATTGGAAAGTTGTAAACTACTTTATTTCCATGATAACCGAGTGTTTATGCGTTTTAGTTTATAGACACAAGTTCTCTAAACAACAACACATAACCTAACCCAAAACTAAACCTAACCCTTTCAATAACCCTAAACCTAAAACTGAAATTCACAGACTTACCCAATTTCTAAGGATTCAGTGATAAGTCTTATTGGGAACTTTATTAACAAGTGTTAATATGTCTGTGATAATGGACATATGGTGATGCGTGAGCCGAATATGCTAGTCTTTGCAACGTGGTTATATGTGTATGAATATATCTAATCATACAAGGATTCGGGTTTACTAAGGCTCCATGAAAAATTGAATTATCATGGAGAGTGTAACGAAGACGACTTATTCTCAAAGTTACCACAACAGATTGCAATGATTACGGCGATATTTGCTTCAAACAACGTGTCGAGACCGTTGCTAGTGTATTAGTAAATTATAAAAAATATCGACTTGCGTTTTAATTATATTAAGTGCGAATTGAGTTAAGATACTGACGCAACAATTTGAGGAAAGATAAATTTACAGTTCTGGAAAATTGTTAACTGACAAGTTTCCTGATTCATCTGGTATAAAAACATAAAATCAATGCGAACTATGCGCAGTGTGTTTCACTTAGATGGCGACGGATTGTCCACTTCCCACTCCCACGGTAAATATAATGCTTTTTTTCAGGTTCAGTGCTTAAAGGCTCCGGCCTTTCCGGCTTTCCAAATGAAGTACTTCAGTGTAGATTCATCAAGTTGTGAGAAGGCTATAGTTTGTGTTACTGCAGTCAAACGACCCAGAACATAGTCGAAACAGTACTCTTCTAATTTCTGTAAATAAAAACAAAATACATTAAACAGCCAGATACAACACTGAACGTTTTGTTAATGATCAATTTCCTTACACGGCCTCATCTAAATGGCACACGATAGCCTGTTATTTCATACATTCATCAACCAGACAGCATTATTTTCTCTTGTGATAATGAATATTACTTTTGTGGGATTTTCGGATTTAATATCATTAGCGCACTAACATTTCCTGTCCAACGCCACTGATACTCACCGGATAAACTTGCATACTGCTCTTACATCCAATATACGTTGACATACATATATGCATTACGGTACTAATTTCGCCCACCTATTGTGGTCCTATTTTGAAATATTTTGCTAGGGCAGGCACACTTGTATCAAATATTATATACTTGTAACTCTTATGCTTTTTTCGTGTTTTATCCTAAGAACTCACAACACATACCTTTGCATCATATTTTATGGCTGCACCATACAACATGGCTGCGTTCTCTACCGTGATGGACTGTTTAATGATCTTTTCACACTGAACCTTTAACACCGGCTCACAATAACTATTGGCGAGATCGAGTAGACCTGCAATCATAGAAAAACTCTCCTACAAACTATTGTGAATACTGAATCAGCAGATACTGAGTACTGTGTGTCTCCAACGTCCTCCTAAATAACACTATCATGCGACTAAAATATTGCCGAACAAATCAAATCAAGCCCTTCTTTATCACACTACACTTTATGATTAATATTATTTGGCAGATGGGGGCAGCCTCCTTTTCCCCTGGTGCCGTCAGAACTAAGGTGTGTTTGTTATGTCTTTATAAGCCCTCGAGCTCACAACATTACCTCCAAAGTTTTTTCATCTGCTATGTGTGCGTGTGGCACTACTAAGTTCTGGGTAAACACGCTTCAGAGGTTTTGCTCTAGTTGTCAGGGTGGATTATCTACCTGCTACACAACCATCATATAAGCTAAATACCAACACTAAGCATTCAACACCAATTGTCATTACATTTCAACATGCGTCTACTACGTGCATATGTGAAAAATAACTGAAAATATTCAATGGTATGAAGCTTATTCTGAACACAAATCAACCGTTGTTAAGTACAAGAGATTGAGTACTTGTATATAAATTTATCTCGATAGAAGAGGTAATTGTCTGAGTCAGAAGATACACCATTACAGGTCTGTCACTTGTTCTGGAAACAGATTTTTAGTAGAGAAAACTGGGAGAAATTTGATTACTGAACTTTAAATGAGATTAAGATTTGCTAAATATAGAAAATATTTCCCTTCTTACCTATAGCGTCTACTGAGGGTAGATTGACAGTGTCAGTGTATAGGAATTGCAGGAAACCTTTGTACACATGGTATGGGTAGGAAACCTCTATGGATCTTAAACAAAGTGAACGTTAGAACAAATTATTATGATATGAGGTAGTTCTACTCTAGTGTTAATAGTAGAGGAATTCAAGCAGCCAGAAGAAAACAAATTAACCAAGTCACTGAGAACAGTTCCTAATATGAATATTACAGGAAGAAGCCGAAGCAGGGTACGACAGTCATGTTAAACTACATTAGAAATTGCGATCTAAAAGGGAACCATTAGCTGATGTGTACAGCTGAACCTTTACTGGGTATTTCAAACGAAAGCAAGATAGCTAGCTGTCCACAGATTAAGACAAAGTCAGTTGAATTGAAAATGTTTAGACACTTTCGATCGTACAGCAAAAAACACGCTCACTATAAAGGAAACGTGGAAATATCCAATACTGTATCAGGCCGTATATATGTTACCGTAAGTCGTTAGGGGTATATCGTGACTTATACATACATTTGACACCAGATTTCCACCAAAATTTCCCCATTGACTGCCAATTGTAATCAACTCACATAGCCACATAATCACAGAGCAAACGAATCAACCCTTGCTCTGTTCAGTTATTCAGAAATCTAACGCCAACAGAAAGTCCATCACAAAACCAAATATGAATAATTGCTAAACAATATTCAAATCGTTATTCTGATTTTGAATTGGACTATAATTACATAAAACAGTTTATCCAATCAATACAATTAATAAAAGAAAAATGGATAGAATTCTTCTTAACGACAGGTTACAATCATATCATATTGAAATAAACAAAGTAAATTCTGACTACACAATGCCCGCGCCTTATGTTATGTTTACTTACTGTTGTTTATCTTCATCCCAATGTTCCTGAAACATGGCTCTGAAGTGGTCACACCTGTAGACATTACATAACATTTACAAACATCATAGTAAGCTCAATCAGACGTTTGTTGTTGGAAAAAGTCTCATACTTTACCTCGTATTGTTACCTCCTGATGCTACGTCATGTTGTCAAGGGTTGACTTAAATGGCATTTACCAGTGATTAAGTCGGCGTTCTAGTAACGCCTACACATGTTTACACAGTAATTCAAGTAGAAATAACAATTTTGCTCAACTTTGCGCTGAAGATAACACATTGTTGGAATACGTCATAAGACTTACCTCATCTTGAGGATAGCTTTATGACAATGTATATCTTGTCCCTCGCATACAAATTTGATATCACTTGATGTCTGAAATCATCGAAATAACTCAACAAATTTATATTCAGTTGAAATGTGTTGAACATAATAAACCTCTATCACCCAGACTGTATACTGTCGACGTTAGACAGGTAAAAGTTGTAAAGTGTGACATGCCTGGTAACATATAGATCTGTGGTGTCCGACTGACCAGTGTCAATGAGTAATGATTTTTTTTTTTGGAAATATTTTAGCACAACAGTTGAAATTTCTGATATATTTAATTGACCGTGATTATTTCTTCACGATTCAAGATAAAAAGTAGGAAAAGCTAGGTGATTCCATGCACTTCGGAACAGTTTGATGCCACGGTGCTATGCTAATTTTACCGAAATTTAAACTTGTTTATGACTTTGAAAACATTTCGCTTTCTGATAAAATTAATCAAAGTGACTAGGGCGTGATGGAGAACCCAAAGTAACACATGCTTATGGACATGCAATAACGCAATTACAGAGGGAAAACTAATTATATAACACGTGCATATCACTCGACTTTATTCATTTTCAAGATCACGAGCCTAAGGCTAGTCCACTAAACGCACAATGCTTTATAGATACTCTGTTTGCTACGGAAATCGATAATGGGCGAATCATGGAATGTAACTCTGTAGCTGCATTATGCATCTTGCCAAATGACTAAGTGCACATTGTTCTAAAACTGTTGACAAGGTTTAACACTTGAAGCATATGCTCCTGTCCCTCTGGACTACCACAGACAGGCTAACGTTTATAACGAACAAGAGAAGTGTGAAGATTGCACGATACGCCTGTCCACAAACGTCAGAACTATTTGACCAGAGCATGTTTAAAGAAGCGATTTCCCAAAGCCAACCCGTGGTCCAATGGTTAACGTGTCGAACTACTGCCCCTGCTTCAATGTATACAGTATTTGTTCGAGTCGGTCTGCCTACCTCGAGTATTAGTCACACGATATGGCGCCGGAAATCGATGACGTGTTTTTTATTACGGATTCCTCTCCGGCTTTCCATCGTACTTAAAGTTGGTAGACCCTTTCGAGGTCAAAATTTGTCTGTTTTTTTGTATTTATTAATACGAAAATTCACATTATTAGCCGGTATTAAGTGAAACAATTATACAAAAATTCCAATTAAAAGTCCTTTAATTTTAAGTTTGAAAATTGTGATTCAGTGCATTGTC
>JARDVA010441612.1:0-10296 GCA_030265315.1 Mopalia swanii | reverse complement strand
AAGTTAGGGTCATATATATATAGACACGGTGGCGGTGATTCTTTCATACATACTCATGGTGTTTAATGTCTATATGCTCTTCAGTAAAATATTACATGATGTTTATATGTGTAGTTTTTGTGCATCCCTTAGGTTCATTTATATTTACAAAAAGCAATCTTGAACAGCTCATTATACAAAAGCTTTAATTATATAAGTGAATACTGTAACAAAAATGATATACAAGAATAGTTAAGAATCCATATATGATATATACTGTCCGTCTCAGTTTCAATCACTTGATTAAAATCGTCCTTGTCTTACGCCCATAGTACACAGTACAGGCGGCTTGATTATAAACCAGTGCCATGTTTTATTGAGGTTGTCGTTAAATCCGGCAAATTACGTATATCAGTACACCGGGACTAAGTTATGAGGTCTTTCAGCTGCGGAGAGTATGCAGTTCTTTTTTAAATTATTATGATTACTATTACTAATACAATTATTCTGAAATCAACTTTCTGGTCATTGCTTTTTTACTGGACTACACATTTAAACATTTCTAATCAGCTTGATTTAAAGATTTCGTAGAATAGATCCCCGCCTCGTTACCCTCTAGGACGATCGTGATGGGGTGGGTTTATCCCCCAGTTGCATTCTGTGTCAAAAAGCTTGATTCTTCTTGGTAAGAAATATGTTATATACTTTAGGCAAAATGACGTATAACCCGGATCCTAAATCGTTGGATTTTAAGATAAGCCTGTTGAAGTTGTTCTGATATTATCTCAATGCTTTTAATTGTCCGTAAACTGTCCTGCTACACTGAGGCATTGTGTTGAGAGGAGATAAACTGTAACGAACAATGTAGAAAGATTCGAAATATATGTTAACAAACGGAATTGACCAATAGCAGTATACCCTTGTGTTTTTTGTTGAGGCTATGTACTTAAAACACTATTATTTCCTTGTTTATTTTTAGGGTTGCCCTTTTATACACCTCAACTTGTTTATCATAAGTCTTGTCTGTTGTTAAAAGATATGCCTACACATGTCACCCAGGTCACTTAGATATTAAGTACGCGATTAACAGGATCCAGTCTTACTACCGCCTTGGTTGTTTTATGTATGTTGTTGTCTTCTGTGAGGAGTCAACCTAACTGAACCGATTATTTCTCTATTAATACTTTCAGAAAGGTCCTGAAAACTAGACCATCAATTGTTTGGTTATTTGATTGGGGTGTAACGTCGTACTCAAGGATAATTCACTTATAGGACTTCTCACTCTACACAACTTAAATACGGCGGAAAACCGAGTTGAAACATCGTAAAAAAACAGCACCCGCGCGTTGTCGGAGCCCCCTCGTGTGTCTCCCGCCTACACATGGGGATCAGTAGTCCGACTCGCTGACCACTAAGCCGTGTGCCCCTGGGCAGTCTATATATGGTGAAGTAATATTTATTTGGCGTGAAAGGGTGCGAAAGTGCGAAGAGTACAGACGGCTTGATTATAAACTAGGGCCATGTTTTATTTGTGGTAGTCGTTAAATCCGGCAAATTACGTATATCAGTACACCGGGAGTAAGTAATCACGAGGTCGTACAGCTGCGGAGAGTATGTAGTTCTTTTTACAATTATAATGATTACTATTACTAATAAAATTATTCGGAAATCAACTTTCTGGTCATTGTTTTTTACTTTCATTACACATTTAAACATTTCTAATCAGCTTGATTTCCCCAAAAAATGTTTCGTAGAATAGATCCTCGCCTCGTGATCACCTGGGACGATCGTGATGGGGTGGGTTAATCCCAAAGTTGCATTCTGTGTCAAAAAGCTTGATTCTTCTTGGTAAGAAATATGTTATATACTTTAGGCAAAATGACGTATAACCCGGATCCTAAATCGTTGGATTTTAAGATAAGCCTGTTGAAGTTGTTCTGATATTATCTCAATGCTTTTAATTGTCCGTAAACTGTCCTGCTACACTGAGGCATTGTGTTGAGAGGAGATAAACTGTAACGAACAATGTAGAAAGATTCGAAATATATGTTAACAAACGGAATTGACCAATAGCAGTATACCCTTGTGTTTTTTGTTGAGGCTATGTACTTAAAACACTATTATTTCCTTGTTTATTTTTAGGGTTGCCCTTTTATACACCTCAACTTGTTTATCATAAGTCTTGTCTGTTGTTAAAAGATATGCCTACACATGTCACCCAGGTCACTTAGATATTAAGTACGCGATTAACAGGATCCAGTCTTACTACCGCCTTGGTTGTTTTATGTATGTTGTTGTCTTCTGTGAGGAGTCAACCTAACTGAACCGATTATTTCTCTATTAATACTTTCAGAAAGGTCCTGAAAACTAGACCATCAATTGTTTGGTTATTTGATTGGGGTGTAACGTCGTACTCAAGGATAATTCACTTATAGGACTTCTCACTCTACACAACTTAAATACGGCGGAAAACCGAGTTGAAACATCGTAAAAAAACAGCACCCGCGCGTTGTCGGAGCCCCCTCGTGTGTCTCCCGCCTACACATGGGGATCAGTAGTCCGACTCGCTGACCACTAAGCCGTGTGCCCCTGGGCAGTCTATATATGGTGAAATAATATTTCTTTGGCGTGAAAGGGTGCGAAAGTGCGAAGAGTACAGGCGGCTTGATTATAAACTAGGGCTATGTTGTATTTGTGGTAGTCGTTAAATCTGGCAAATTACGGGTCCACGGGGTTTGTCCCAGAAAGTTCGTGTTGTTAGTTAGATACCAACAGTCCTGTCATTCACATTTGTTCGGTATACACCTCTAACGTTTATCCACGTGTATTATATCAACTAATTTCAATCTTCACTTTTTAAAAAAAAAAATTTTAATTATATTTACTTTTTACTTTGTTTTGTAAAATTTATTAATTTATTACATGAATTTTAAAAAGATTGTTTTCTTATTTTATCATCTTCAAACAAATTCTTTATCAACGCTATTTAAAAGTTATTTTATAGAGGCCACGCTGTTCATACAATACAGTAATTTAGGTTCAATTTTATATTTGAACGCAGTTTATAAATAAATACATCTGTGGTTTCCCAGAAGACACGTGAGGAGAATGTAAACATCATTACCCACCCTATACTATACGCTATAAATGTTAAGCACGGATAGCGATACTACTCCGACATAACCTTACAATTCATTAGCGCAGAGTTTTCTCTTTACTATCGTTGTTTAAGGCTAAACTGAAAGTAGACATGATTTTACCCATGAAATGGCCGTTAAATAGACTTTAATTTGCTGAACTATTAGCTTAGTTAACAATGGTTTGAAATGTTAACATATATTAGTGAGTTGCTAGTGTATACTTCAAAAGGATGTCTTTGTTTATATTTTAAATTGAACTTCATTTAAATATTAATTTATAGTTCTTTATATACATAACACTTTATATGATTTTAAAGATATCGTGATACATGGTATATAAAATATTAATTCTAGTTAAACTGACGTTCAATTTTATTTTAAGTCTTTACCACACTGTTGATTATGCACAATGCTCCAACAACATTTACGACTTAAAAATATATTATTTAAATATATGAAAAAATATATATTGTCATCAGTCTTGTTTTTAATCTTGTACTGGCATCACATATTACGGTCTTAAAAGGGGTTTTAGTGAAGGATTTATTAACCTTCTATACATCGAGAGGTAAATTTTGTTATTATGATTTTCTATGCCGATAAAAAATATATTGTAACATTACGTTTGAACAATTATTAATAGAAAATATATATTCGTTTTTTGTATTTGCATTATGCTACAAGAACGCAAAATTTGGAATACGCAAATAATTAATGCTTTTTTGTTAATCGACAAATGGCATAGCATGTAATTATAACCGAACCACATATGTCTAATACATTTGCACGGCTCTTTTATAAACTGTATATTATAGTTACGGTATTACTTAGTCTTAGTGGTGTTATTTTTGGAAAAGAATACGACTTTGATTCATTGGATTCGAGATCATTTAACTAAATTTTTTTCAAGAAAACCGTGAACCGGTTGTTCGAAGGGGTATTACCTTTAAATATTGCTATATACGACCTGGGATTAGTATACTAATCCCAGATACGACGTAACGTCAAAATTGAGTTTATTTGTTACGGTCTGAGTTTATTGTGGGTCATATTTCGAACAACTTAGCCCACGGGTATTAATTCTAAAGCTGACGAAAATAAAACCTGGGATAGAGCATATTCACACTATATATCCCAGATAAAACTTAGCATACCCTTACATGATAAAATGCCTTGATATCTTCAAAACGTAACGTAAAACGTAATTTATATGTAATAGCGTTTTTATTTTAAATAAATGACAAAATACTGCAAAACAAATGCAACAGATGTCCACAAACAAACAAACTTGCCACAAAAAATAAGTCAAATGAAATCCTTGTTTCAGAAAACCAGTTGATACGTAAGGCCGCTTTTTTTTTATTTGTGAAGGTTTAAGTTTAAAACAAAATTGCATTTGGTCTTTTTTCAAATCACAATAATACTTGAATAATCTAAAAATGCTCAACAAAACAAAAATCAGTCTTGCAGGTTGCAAGGTGGAGTAAGTTTGGATACACTTTAACTCGAGTTTGCTTTCTTTGCGTTAATGAAACTTTGTGGTTTAGTCCTCACTCAAAACCGTTTCACTTACAGAATATGTTGGATATACATATATATATATATATATATATATATAAATAGTCGTGTCTGTCTATTTCAAGCAAATCAGCTACAAGAAATGTACTACTGTCGTTATTTTTAGCGGAGCGTTCGAGTGGAGTAACATGTTCAAGCATTTGATCTCAAAGGCTTCATGTAAGATTAAACGAAACTTATTTTCGTTTTAATTTAAATATAATTCCGCTAATTATCCGCGTAAATCTGCAAAAGTTACAGGCTTAACTAATCAATAATATATCTATTGCGAAAGGCGGTATCTTAAATGCCAGTTTGACCGTAACGAGCTGTGTAATTTATGTAGCAAAGATATCATTTCTCGCGTGTGATTTTAACACAATTTTTACAATCTCTATGAAGTGGCCGCACCTTGATTCTCATAGCATAGAATACGAACCACCCACGCAAGTTATTTGATCCGTTCACAGCCGTGGTGTTGTTAGGCTGGAGTCATTCAACGAGGCCTATCTTAATTCAGAATAGGAATTCTTTGTCCGTGGATGGCACAATTTTGAAAATCGAATTAACTCATGCCACAAATTTACAAAATAAGGACCCATCAATATTGCTATTTCAATTTTAACCAATTATTAACGCAAATCAAGAATAATACCTGAAAGCAATATAAACCAACTGATCGACTTACCTAACAAAGAACTAACCTAGGTCACGTGGCTCTATGATGTAGGTTACAGGTAACGTGTTGAGCACAAAGTCAGACCACGGTGCCCGCAAACCTAGGGCGCTATGACATAATTATACCAGGAACTAACCCTTCAAATACTAAGAGAAAACAACCAGTGAAAAGAATTAAAATAAATGTGTAACAACACGTAACCCAGTGGTACCTTGCATAATTCCACGACAGACACCGCGTGATATATATTTTGATTCCGAAATCGGATTGATTTTTTATGATTTTTGCCAATATAAAAATGAAGGTACAGAAAGATGCCACTTATTGGCTAACAATACGGCACATTATTAATGTCAGATTATAAATAATTATGAAAAACACAGGTGAAAAATTACGTACCCATCTGCATCTTAAGCGTCTCAGACTGAAAGTAAAAAGTGATGTGAGCTAACTGAAAGCCAATACAGATCTGTAAGAGTGCTACATTTTCAAATTCTCTCTGTTTTTCTCAGTGAGTCTGTTCAGTTTGTGTCAAACTATCATCTTATTGGTTGTTTCAAGGTTAAATACATGCAAGCGCAAGTGATGGCCACTCCCCGTTAACAGTCTCGTATATACCCGTTAACCTCTTTTGACCCGGGTGATGTCATTATATTAGACCGCCAAGGCAACCAATCAAATTTGAGTATTTATAACTACTCGGAATTCTTGTGGTCAACTCTCTGAAAGAACGTCACTATGGAATTTCCTGTGTAGAGCGTTCTTTGAGCGGGCCATTCATGAAAACAGGCACCAGTTTGGCTGACTCATGACGGCTCGCTATATAATACATGTAGAAGCCTAGTTTCAGCGGTTGCAATGTGCCCCTCACACTCTGACCAAATATGTACTGAGGATGAAGGCTCCCAATTGGGCTGCTGGAAATTAGATAAATGAATGAATCAGAGAGAATTGTGCCTTCAGTGTGAATGCAGTCGTAAATCACTGAACTGTAGTACCCGACAAACATGACCCTGTGCTAGTTATAGAGCTCTGTCACACATCCCGCCTTTCATTTAAACGGCCATTATTTATAAAAACTGGTACTAAATTTTATAAAATCATTACACTATTAAGATAATCACACGGTGCCTTGTCGCATTACAACGATGTAAGTAAACTCCTAGCGGCTGAGGACAGGAGTGACTATGAGTTAACCATTGACCTAAACGTTACAAGTACTGTAAACACAAAGGTTCGTTTGAAAGCTGAATGGGTAACTTTATCAATGGAATGCTATGAATGAAATGGCAGTATAACCGTTGAACTGTGAGTAATAACCCAGCCAGTTGAAAGCGCTACGATATGACAGATTAGAATGCGACACTTTGTATTCTATGTTATTGATATAGTTTGGACTTGATAAATGATATCTTGTACAAAGCGTCAATTTGCTGTACTTGTAAGCTCGATTTTCTTTGACGTATGATTTACGCACATTTAAACGAATTAAAATGACTAGGATATATTTTTGGCGGGAAACTCGACTCAAAACGAGACAATAAAAATCGGATAATTCTGTTTCAGATGGGATTGTTTGTAACTCAATAAAATAAATCCCGTGCTTTCCGTTTTTAAATAAACGAAAAAAAAAATTTAAAACACTCCGATATTTGTATAACGATATGCCTTAATGAGTCCCTACGACAAGGATTGAATTAATTTCTTAGTATATACCCAGTCATGGATACGTTTTCTTCCAGAAGCAGACGGATAACTGATGCTTCCTGTAACCCTGGTACTGTGACTATAGGGACTTTCATGGCACGAAGCTGATCTGTTAATAGTGTCATGCGATTGTTCTTCGTTGGCATTGTTTGTTCATTGCCATTAAAGTTGGGCGTGGTTCCATCACCTATTGGGGTTGTGTGCAGTCACATGACTGGGATAAGCAAACTTATTCCTGCACCCTAATAAATGTTAATATATATAATTGACTATTCTATAAGCGAGGCACACTTATGATATTAGGTGACATTGTATCAATTAGCTTATCATTTCAAGTATGCTTTCACTTTGGGTTGACCCGAAGGCTATCTGAGGACGCATTCAAACCGCTTAAGCTCATTTGAGCACGTCACGTGACTCTCTCACCTGTATCGAGTGGACTGGGTGCACATTCCTGTGGTCAGCCTTATCTTCTGGACTTCCCGCCAAGACCGAGAGCGGGACAACTTCTCACCATTACAAGACTGAAATAAACAACTTAGTAGAGACAGGCCGATACATAAACAGACGAAATTATACTGTACCGCATATAGTCTGTCTTTCATCTGTCAGGTGTAATTAACGAATGTATGGCGTAAATACACAGGTGCAAACAGCCGGCGGCTCTTTAGGCCCCGGTCCTTATTGAGCATAACAGCGAATCATTTCCTAGAGTCACATACGTAATGAGCAGCTCTTAATCACCTCAAAACAAAATAACCGCAACTCTTAATTTCAGTCTCCTTGACGTCTTTACAGTTCTCTTGCTGAATATATTAGTTGTCAGCGGCCCCAAGTCTTACATTAACAAATTAGCTGTCTTACAGACACGGAATGTATGCCCTCTGGAAGATTTCACATGAATGATAAATACTACATACCCATAAAATTATTATTACTTCTATGGTGTTTCAGGAAGTATGAAAATTAAAGGGAACAGTAATTCTATGTAAACATCATGGTGACTCATTTAGAGTTACGCAGCTCATATATATATATATATATATGTATATATATATATATATATATATTTATTCATTCAGATTAGGCAGGTTCACACTTTATTCATTCAGATTAGGCAGGTTCACACTTTATTCATTCAGATTAGGCAGGTTCACACTATTAAAGCATCTCGAGTTTCATTGTTGTCTTACCAAACAATTAAAATTGGGTTAGTATGTAGAACTATATTACCTGATGACTAAAAGGTCAGGGATGAAAATAAGTTAGTTTGCTGACTAATATACCAGATATAGAGCCAGGTAGATACCGAAATAACTGCCAAGTGGTGCTTTGTTAGATGTTTCTGCAGATAGCGAGTGCTTCAATGGGATACGTTTTCACATAAACACAGTTATCTTTAACACACACCGAAACCATCGTCCAACCTCTGTACATCATTTAATATATTATGTAAACTATGTTTACTAGAATTCTGATGATAAATTTGTTCCGAAGGAACCAAACAAGTATAACGATATATGAGTATAGTTGGGCGATTTTGCATTTCCAGAATCGAATCCCAAAAAGCAGTTTCTTATCTTGTAAAGTATATATCATATACATCGTTGTCGCTGTGCATTGAAAGTTATCAACAAGGTGCACAATACAGCCAAAATATTTTATTTTTAAATTAGAAACCAAAGGAAATAAGCACATTTTAAAAGTGTGATGAAGTATAAAAGGATTTTGTGGAACCGGTTCCGGGTACCCAGCAGCGAATAAAGACGTGTAAAACACGGGAAATATTTAGTAAGTTATATATTAGATGGGTGATAAAACAATTCTGCAATTTTCTGACGTGGTGTGAAGATTAATAAAAATATAAGAAACCTGTTGATAATTCTTGCAGATAGTGCTCGGATTGGATAGCGCATGTACAATTAGCAACACACCCCTATAAAGCCTGAGTAAAAACGAAATGCTTTCAAGCTAATGCATTTCCGAGAGTTGGTTTTAGCGAGGTTACCTCCTCGATTTCCACCAAAAACAAGTAATGCTAAATCATGATTTATTCATCATATAAGTGATTTATCCTTGTTTATACCGGTTAGTTCAGCAATATAAAACAATTAAATAAACACATTTGCAGCACACCATATACCAAGAACAGTATTCCAAATATAGGATTGCCTCGAAACATTTATCTGTTATAAAGGATATCAACGCACATCTTTTACACAAAGTGAAATAAGGTATAGAAATTATATTTTGAACCCGCGTTGTCTAAGTGGGTGTCCAATACGGATACTAGCCAGTTGTATTCCTGGATCACATACAAAGGTAAACTTCAGAAGGATACTACCGATTCAACCGAATAAAAAGAAAGAGAACAGTTTGATTAAATACTTTGGCTTTTTCACCAAACCAAAGTCGAGTGTGGTGGGCATGCATTCTCCTAATCTTTGGCCAAAGATTTGTCGGTTGATATACAGGAGTGGAAGAAACACTGATAACTAATTTATAATTGGTGTGACGGAAATTCCGATGTTTTTCACTATGTGAAAGTTTCGGACAAAGCTGAGATAACAGTTCAGCTTCCGATTGTTTGCTGTGAGAGCAATTGGAACCATCCCCGACCGGAAGTATTACAGTGCGACCATGAAGTCTAACAACCTGAGACAGGTCTCGGCATCTTTCAGAAACCCTAGAGGACACATGCAGGAAACACCACCGATCTATGAACTGTAACATAGGGAAGTTAGAGATAACTTAGATGGAAACACCTATTGTAAAAAATATATATTTGAGCACATCCTATAATGGCGAATGCCTTGAATAACGCAGAATAGCATAAAGCTATTAAAACATAACTAATGGTAGACTATATGTTAGCACGGGAATTGAACAAGCTGTTGTATGTATCTCTTTGACAAGACAAGATTTGTCAACGTTTTAGTTTGGTTCACGAAGTTCCATTCCGCATTTCACAAGAGTCAAACATTCTGAACCCACGCGGAATAATTGTGTCTGATATGCGTGTTTATTGAAGGTTTGTTTCCGGATTAAGTTTTCGTCCGAAGCTGTACACAAAAATCACTGCCATTCCTGTCCTCTGTACAAATATTAAGCAAATAAATAGAGGAATGTCCGTTTGTTTGTAGATTGAATGACATCATTTCCATTTCCTTCGAGCAAACGTTTGATTTGTTAAAGCACATTGCATAGCGTTAAATTCCACTCTCTATTAAACTG
>JARDVA010440501.1:0-16170 GCA_030265315.1 Mopalia swanii | reverse complement strand
AAATTCAGAGCTTGTTTAGCCAGCGAGTCCGCCAACTCATTACCGACGACGCCGATATGAGCCGGTACCCATTCAAATGCTACCGAAACACCTTGGTAATTTTAAACAGTACAGTTATGAAGAATCTCATAAATCAGAGGAGAGGACTTACTCCAGGTATAATTACAAAGCGCTTTCATCTACATCCCGTATGGCATAATGTGTGTTATACAATCACTTGTCGCCGGTCTATAATTTCCATGTTCTTCAAAAGCAGATAAAAATGTATTATTATCTGATAAACACACCGAAATCGTTACATGTGTAATTTAATTGAAACTCACATGTTGATTTTGTAATTAACTTAATTAATTAAAAAAAGCTTCAGCTGTACGAGCCGTTTTTTAACAAATGTATATGGTACGTCAGTTCGTTCTCTTCTACTCGACTTGCTGTGACCGTGTTCAATTTCTGTCTTAGTCTGTGATTTGAATCCAAACTTTACAGCCGTATTTTGTATTGATATAGGGTCAACTATAGAACTGGAAGGGCGAATTGACATCTTTTTAACGTTCCATTGATGCTAGAACCAGAAATAATTTAGAGTGACCGGAAGTGGAAAATGAGAAAAGTCGCACATCGCATGGCGTGACGAACAGCCCGTTACCGTACCAGATGAAGTTGTTGAAATAGTAGATAAAGAAATAGCTTGAGTACCGTCACAATCATAACACATGGCCTCTCTATATATAGAGTCATACAGAGACATCATGCTGTAAACTGCTGGTAATGTGTATTCTTTCCAAGCCTTAAATGCTGGGTTTCTATTGACAGCGTTTCAAACATCTTCAGACTCCAACATGTGATCAAAACCGTTGCCGTCGTACCTCCATAACTTGCGTACAGCCCGTCTGCGTTCAAAAGCTAAATGGGACTTGATCGATACAAAATGATACTCCAGGAAATAGTGCGACTGGATTTGAATGTTATTTAGACTGTGAACACAAAACCTGTTCTTGGTCATATTTATTAGCCGTCTTTCCCCATCATTTTTGCCTCCTGTATGGTAGACTCCTGCTGTCGTTGAATCGACTTATTCTATTGTTCTGTGGATTTAGGGGAAAACCTCAGATGGGACAAGATGATGTGTCGACTCCGATAACACGATAGTGGTTTGTAATGTGCCAATGTTAGTGAGCCCATGTCTTGCGAAGATGGAGTTCCCTCGCCGAGCGTTACAGTCTCGAAGTGTTTTTATTCTCTTTTGATTCTGGTCGATTGGTAAGAGCTTTTGCACAGTATCATTTGTCTTTGGTTTATTCCCTGCCAATTTGTTCTGATTATATTTGGTTAATTCACGTATCTACCAGGTTATATGTTACATCCAGACCGGCTTGCTGATTAATTAAGCTCCTCCTTATAAGCTTCTTCCATCTATCCGCGATACATATACTAGTACCTGATCTATAGACTTACTATTGCACGTTAGTGGATTTGTGGAATTCGATTTGGTCAAGCAGCAATTTAAATCGTCCCATCAAACATTGTCAATCGTAAATCTCTATCGTGTAATCAACAAAGCCACATCATTGGATTTCAAAAGTCCCCGTTTAGTAAACAAACATGGCTTTGCATTCAGATTCAGATCGTCATTTCTTCTGTGCAACACTTGGGACTACAGTCGGCTACATTCTGTCTTGTATTGTTGGTTGTTACTATAGCATAATAATATCACGTTCTTGCTTGGGTTTCGTTTAGTCATTAGAGAACACAACTAACTCTCAATGACTGATGGCCATATTTCACTCACGTTCCCCTTTGTCCGACTGAGATCTACCGCTAGTTCAATTGTGCCATTCTCACAGTTACATGATGCCACTTATAATTGAGTGGCTGGTAGCGTAACAAAAGAGTCCCAACTGTATTCGGCAGATAGGCGACGAGCATGAACGAATTTGTTTGACGAACGTGTTGTCATTGGCCAAATAAGGCGAGATCGATGACTGGTTAAGCTCTCATACTGGTAAAAGTGTGCGCAGGTTTCTGTATGCCGTTCTCTCACCGAACCTTGTAATATCATATTAATTACATCTCCATCTCTGACACTACCCAGACATTAAAATAATCCCTGCCAGGCTATTTTTTGTTTGTGCATTTCGAGGGATTTATCATTTCTATTCTTTTAAATCGAATTCTAGTCCTTTCTCAAAATAAAAACTAGTCGTTTCGCAACTATAGTTTCATTTTGTGTGACAAATCAGAAATTGGCTCATCAAATAAACAAAGCTTAATCCACGAATCCATACCCTGGGAAACATCACGCCACCGACACCAACCAAGTCACCCATCCACCAAGTCAGTTATCCACAGCAGGCGCAATCACCAGGCTTTTCAGCTAGCAAGCAGCCTGCACATGCATCCCATGTGGCTGGAGGAGCTTTATGTTGCCCAGGTTCTATCGGAACCAAGAACCAACTGTTTTGTGATGTATTACATGAGAGTTTTCTTGTTACCTATTGGACCGGTACTCCATCACATGAATGCACCAACCTTCAGCCCGGCATGGAATCACAATCAAGCCGACAAACAAACCGCGCGTCATACAATTCACTCATCCACACATGCAAAAATGTACTACTCTGAATCTAATCCATCTTCCCGAGACAAGGCGGAAAAGAAGATGGTCATATTAAGGCACTCTTCATTTCTTACCTTGCCTCCATAGACGGACAGAACTGAGTTAACTAGAGTCTACAACAGCTACTGTCGGATGATTTCTCTTTATCCAACACAATCAGCTTGGAGCTTTCTTAGAATAAGAAAGAAACGATTTAAACACAGGATGACAACTAGGCTATATATGAAACATACACGCACGGTATTAGTCCCTTTAACGAGTCCTGACATAAAACACACACATTATTTGGCAGTGGCGCCACGCTTGTTTGTTGTAGACTTTGATGTGTAAACCACTCTCTGATTGGCTGCTTATTTCTATAATAGTCCAATTAAATGTTTGCCACGTTTTTGCTTCGAGTTGCAGCAAGGGTAGTAATGTGGAAGTTTCGTCTTACACATTTTGACCCTTGCAATAGGAAGATGGATATAATTTGGCCATATGTACTACTGTCTGATTGATATAAACAATGTTACAGATGAGATGTTCGAGGAAAAGGGAAAATGAGAGAAAGTCTCACGGTTGTGATCAAGATGATTCTGAATAATACCAGTGACATTAGGTCAAAGGTTACAAGGAAACCTACATGAATGTGTAATCTCTGAACAAACAATTAAATAACAGAGAATAAATCATAGATTTACACTTGGCATCAAATTACGTAAAAAAGAATACGATGACAGCAGGCGTAGGAGGTTGTAGATAACACGTCAGAAGCAATCAGAATTTGTGAGTTAAGATTGAACAAAAACTCCTATTCGAATACCCTTGTGAGTTTGCGCAATACATACAGCATGAGTTGGCACAATGCCAAGCAGCCTTAAATTCGCAATGGACGACAGTTTTGGTCTCGCGGGGCAGTTCTTAGCGTCATCGGACGCATCTATCATTGGTGTGTTACATGTACATTACTTTGTTTGTTTATTGGAGAAACAGACGACAAAAAAGTTCGGAGAAATGTTTATTTCCAAGGCTTAAATATACGGTTAGGGTTATATATATTTTTTTCTTTTCCAGACATACGAAATATATGGACGACTTGGCCTAAATGTAATCTACGGAATAGAGAGAGAGAGAGAAAGATTCGTAAAAGGCATTTTGCGAATAAAATACATTTGCCAAATTACAAAAAAGAGATGGATTAGACTGGACGTTTTCGTTAAGCCGTTATCTTCGAGTATTGTTCGAATTTTGTTTACTGTACACATGACTGATTTAACGGTGAAAAAATGGTGAAGTTTCGTACTCAACGTTTCTTAACGCAGTCAAGCGGTTAGAAAATATCTGGCTTATATTGACGAGATTTTGGACATACGATTGTTGGATGATGATCAAATGCATTTAACTTGTTAATATCTGCGACAAGTCCATGGCGACATACCTTCTAGGGATCACTGGTCATAGACCTAGTTCTTAGAAGTTCTCGAAAATAACTATAAAATGTGAAGTGTTTTACTGTTCCTCTATTGACATTAACCAAACGCAGGATAAATGGGCTACCAGGAAGTACAGCATTGTCAAGCTACCATCCTTTACTAAGATAGAATGTTAGAAAATCTCTTAGCTATTTTTATTATCAACTCCTTTGTAAATTAGAAAAGGACATCCTCCGTTCCTTAGATAGACGAATGCAAACTCCAGACACTGGCGTGGCCATTAAGATGATTGCAAAACATCGCCTGCTATTTATGCTGAGAAATCCACTTCAACTAATGGACGTTAACAGCCATTGTCAAATATGTTTCTTAGCGAGTGTCTGTCGCCCATATAACCATCCGGCATTTCGTATACCTTGTTTGTAATATTGTGATGAAATTATATGTAGTATACATTCATCACCCTAACCTATAAAATATCTACACTGTCACATATACATTTTATCTGCCTGAGATCGAAATAAATATAGTAAAAAAAAAAAACACACATTAAAGCTGTTTAGGTCTGATTTTCAACCAATTAATCAGATTTATATTTACAAATTTGGCAGATCCTGGTCCATTCGGTTTTAGTACGGGCATTTGACAAATACAATGTAAGAATGTGCTACCGAAACTAGACAATAAAAAGAACAACCGTTATAGTTGAATTGGGCATATTTTTGTGATCCTAGAAATAATTATTAGTTGTAAGAGCAACATAAAGCTTTTGTTTCAATGAATGTTGAGATAAAAGTACAATCTGTATTTGAACCAATTAAAAAACATGGTAATTCGGGTGGAGTAAAATTATGTACGGTATGACTGTTATCAGCAATGACTGTTTTGTTGATATATAAGAAATATAACATAAGCTTGAATCAAACTGTTTCGTTGGTAACAATTGAGATCACACTGGAAAATAAAGTAAAGAAAAAGTAATATGAACCAATTTTATTTTATCACTTAGATAAAAAGTCAGGAATTAAAACCATATATTGGTAAACAAATTCGAAATCCTAATAAAAAACAGTTACAATTTGAGCGTATAATTTAGTTTTCCCTTGATCATATCCAAGTGGCAAAACTTTATTGCCTATTTCTGGCCTTTCAGTTTAAACAGACCCTACAGTTTACAAGGCGTATTTCCAGAAAACTATTTATGCTAGAAACTTGAAAGTTGTATCACTGTAAACAGCACAATGCGATCTAGTAAACGGTGCCTCATTTGTGAAAAGTTCGTTCTGAATTTTTTCTTAATGTTTAATGAAAGTTTTACTTTACTTTTTTTAAAATACTTTTTAATTGGGATAGACAAAAAACTCACTGTGAGCGATCTAATCGAAATTTAACAATAACTAGTTCAAGGACTATTTTATTAGGTCATCTAGTCTATCTAGTGTTGTCGTTATTACACTTCGAGAAATGAACCCTGAAAAAATGCAGTCTATTTGTTCTGTGGACATTTACTCATTTTGCGATATTTTGCGTAATGTTAATTAGATTTTCACCATATTCACATATATGTAATCCTGAGTATTAAAGCCTTCCAACAATATATATATGGTTCAGATTTGTACTCTTCTGCATAATAGACTATGTACAACAGGTGTTTTAAATATCGACCAAGGGATCCAGCAAGACCTTTAGCACAGAGTTTTACAGGAATCAATCAGCCACGGTTTTCTGTGTGAATCAAGGTTTACATGTACATAAATGTGTATGTTCGTGTGTGTTTGGTGAATCCATGTCCTTAGTCTGGCTTGAGTCGTGTCAATGCAGACAAGCACACAGTAAACCGTTGGGAAAATGGCCTCTTCTGCTGTGAGTGCACCAGAGGCCAAGCAAAACCCCCGAGCTCGAGGCAGATTCAATGGCATTGTATAATGTATAATGACCTTCTACATTTTGTTTTCAGATGCTGACACCCATGTCAGACGTTTAACGCACCTTGCTGATAAACTTATGACACGCTATGATTTCCCAGTGTCGACGTATGATATTCGTTTGGTAAAACTCTTCTCTAGCCTGAGATACTTGTACGCGCTGGGAAATAAAATGATAATAAATCCATACAAAGACAACACCTTGCTGTATCAGGAAACATAAATTTATTTTAGGAAAGAGCACAAACTACAAAAAGGCCGATCTAAAGGCTGACCTAGAAAAGAAAAACTGACTAAATACATGTATGTTGAGATAACCATTTGGTGACATTTGGGGCCACTTTCACAAGATATCGTAGGATATATTTACGCCCTTTGTTTAACATAACGAAAAGTGTTAAAAGAAAATCTTTTGCTTTTTTTTTTATCTTAGACCGAGACAGGAAGGTGTGTATAAGTGGTAAGCGTATTGCGCTTACGGTCGCCACTTGTGCGGCACAGATTTGAATACCCCAGTGGACTTTATATGTATTACGAAATCAAAAAATATTAATGATACGGTGGATTTATGAGGGTTTCTTCAGGTTTCCCACACTTAATATGAATGTTTATGCAGCTGTGTTCCTTTAATGGGGGATTATTACGGGGAAGCTACATAATATAGGAGCGACTTTGTAATAATCCATATAGCACTGGTTCCATCCGCAGCTACCCGATCATGGCGTCAATAAATATCATAGCAATAGTCGCTCAACGATATAAGCAAACGGTTCAAAGTGAAACAGATCCAAGGTTTGAGGTCAACTTAACCTGGAACCATACTGAACCTATTGCTAAAAGTTGGTTCTATATTATTAACCTTTATTGCCAGATTCAAACAAAAAGAAACACATGTTAATATTTTAATATTATTTTATAGTTGGCTTACGTCCTGTACGAATACTGCTGCAATGATATAGTTGTCGGATGGAAATAAATCCCCGTCACTTCCAGCAGGCATTGGCGGTACATGTAGCATTGGACTCATTCTTTCTATTTTGATGATGGACACAAGGCATCAAACAGTTGTCAGACACACTTTTAAAAAACACAGACCCGTCAACATTGAGTGGAATGTCAATTGATATTTATGAGCAATGGCTATGTGCGAAACGTATCAAATCATCAAGTTTTTTTTTTACTTTAGAAGTGTTGAAACACCTGTAACATGTTTTAAAGAAATGGATGATTCTGGTGGTCGCGAGATTAAATAACTGGAGCGAGACGAGATGTTGTGAGGAGATTAATGTACTTTCGTTGTTATACCAAGTGTTTTTCTTGGTATTTTGCTGCCGGGCAGTGCAGTCTCCATACTCCATTATATTAGTGCTGAGCTCTTACTCTTCTTTGATGTATGTCCTCAGGCAAACGTTCTCAACATTTCATGATGGACTATAGCGCTATCTGAAATCCAATTTTCTTCCAAGAACACTTTCTAGTGTTTAACTTGATGGTCGAGATGATAAAAACAAAAGTATGTGTGGTAGATGTAATTTCATGGAGAAATCTGAGCCCCCTAATGTGATCATGATAAAGCTGTCAGACGAGAAGTCGTTAGCTATATATAGGAAGGATTCTTCCTGTATTCAGCAATATCTGGATCAGAAATGCATGGTTCTTATCAAGTCAGAGGGGATGATCTTTTCCTTGAATTATTATTATGAATGCGATCAATTTTGGCTCAACCATTACTCTGATCACATAAACCAGACTGTCCTAATCTAGATGGTCTTATCTAGACCCAGATCTATATACATCTAAAAGTCCATCTTGATGCCTGGGGTGCTAATGATTGGAACAATGTTTTAAATAATTTACTGAGGTCGTGGCTTTATGTTTAGCGAGTGCGTTTACTCATTCTACTTCGATGTACCGTTGATAGGATGGAGCCCGTCTGTCGAACGTCGGGAACATGAGTGAGTCGCACGTCGTGGATCCGGTAATCGCGGAGGTGGTTTTTTACGAGGTTATCTTCCTGGTTTTCTACCGTAATTAGACACGGACTAACCGTCGTCATATAAATGAAATACCCTTAAGTTCCACGTTAAACACCAATCAAACAAACAAATCAAAAAATGTACCAGTTTTAAGTTATCCAAATTCACAACAGAGCGTAGCTGAAATACCACTGAATGGGACACAAATACAAAGCAATCAGTGAATAAATACTCTATCATAGTTTTGGACATAACTCTGCTAGAATGCTCGATATACTGAACTGTCTTCGACATTTTATATGTCAAGCTGGAAATTAAGTCACCATGTAGCCTAGTTTAAAAATGTGAAAGTACGTATTAAGCATATGTTGCAAACGCACTACTTACCATAATTTCGGACTTAAGGCCAGGATTAGAGTGTCTTCTTACAAATCATACTTCGATATACCGTTGATAGGTAAGACAGCGCCTGCTGTACACCAGGTATATGAGGGAGTGATACAATGTGACTCCGACAGTCGCGTTGTTAGTTTTTACGAGGTTTCTCTCCGCATTACAACAAGGAACAGTGTGAAGTGAATACGACGTAAAACACAATCAAGCAAACCTGTCTATCGCCCTGAGTGTATATGGGGCATTTTATCAAGACGGCCAACAACTTCCATTTTTTAGAAACAAAATAATCCAGTTTACCTCCTCAAACAGACACAGAATTAAGTTTGATTGGATTGTTAAACCGGTATTCAGCCAATTAGTGTTGAGCTCCGCATTAGATTTTGCTTTAAGTCGTTTGAATGTAAGTACTCTTATTTGTGCTTACATTATGCGGGGCGAATTAATACACACACATATTAAAATCTTTTGTATCATAAAATGTATTCCACATATCTGCATGTAGGTATCCGGAGAAACTGGATAGTCAGGAGTTAATACCTCTTACAAGTAGCTCACATGTCGGCCAAATTATAACGGAAGAAAAATCTGTGAATGTAAAATAAACGCTGAAAACAACCAATCAGTATTATAAATTATTATACGGCACCGGGACAATTTTAATTTTTTTTTAATCGGGGTGTTTCTGTTAAAACAGAAAGAATTGGATCCACGGTGCACTGTACCAGCAAAATGTAATTTCATATAACGGAAGTTTGTGTTTTGATAAATCGTAGATTGGGTCAAAATGAGAATCTATACTAAAAGTACAAGCTGTATCTGGGCAGTACTCTTATGTAATATCCACTACGGGTACTTATATAAAAAAAAGCCCTATCAAGGACATGGTCCACCATTGCAATAACAGTCTAATCCAGAAACTAGGTTTTGTGAAATGTAGTAAATGTACATTTGAAGGAATCCCGTTGGCAGTGGGGGCAAAGGTTTGAGTCCTGTCTGCCCTGACAAGTCAGAGTAGTTTTATTCCACGCACGAAGCCTTAGTCTCTTTGTAGATGGGCTTATTTCTCCACGCAGGATATCTCGAGGCAATAAAGTCTATCAAGGCATGATGCCTCGGCTATCTGAAATCTTTTCTAATCTATAGAATGGCTTCTCGCTTACACTCAGTATCAAACCCGGGATTACGAAGTGTTCCATCTCTTTCAATGGCAATACTTCTTAGTTAGCCAAGTCAACAGAGAAGTTTGTTTCCAATGATGTTAGTTAAAGCCTCGCATGAAGGCACGAAGGGCATTTTGAGGATTACAGTATATGTGACGTGTATTTAGCTACTTGCTTCTTTCCATTATGAATCATGTACAGCGATGTTTGTTTAGTTGGATAGCGTTTAAAGTCATACCGAAAAGCTTTTCCGAGATTGCGTAGTTGGTATTGGGTGGAAACCTTATCGGAAACCATGCAAGTATATATCATGATCTCTCGAGTCACTGGACACATCTGCGAACCGGCGCCAATCTTCTCTTCCGATTCAAATTTGAATAACTTTTTATGGTCAGCTAAAAAAAAGGTAGCAGATAATCGACTGGCACTGTTTTTTTTTGTCTCAGAAAGAGTTTGAAAAAGGTAATTGCGTAACATTTATAACACAGACGTAACACTGGTTTTCGAATTGCAAATCCTCATTGCAGTAACTTCCTGTTAATCGGGTTAAATATTCTGAATGATAAATAGTTGCTATCCGTGAATATCAATTGGTCAATTACCCATGTCAGCTGATTATACTCTTCCACACTAGCCGATAGTATGGTAATAGATGCTCACAGAACACATACAGAGTAACTTTAAGTCTCGTCAAAAAATAGAAGGAACAGAAGGAGTAGATTAATGAATTAACTGATTCAGTAGTTGTGACTTTTGCCTGGGGTAAAAACTGTTTGGTAATATAAGATGTGAACCATGTCGTTAACCCAACGAATCTTTTAGAGAAATATAGTTGTGAGTCTAAGTTCTAAGATTTACAAGCGGCGGAAATGTGCTGTTTTACTGTTTGTTTGTTACCCACTAGTAGATAAATACGTATGAAAGCCAATTCAGTGGATTTGCCGTCTGATGAAAATTTCATTCCGGTCTGATAACCAGTTTAGCTCTCGTGTATTAAGATTTCGGAAAGGTCGTTTTTCAGTCGAGTCGCTATGTTAAATATTAATCGATTTTGATATTCTGGCCAGGCGTAAAGCACTTTTTATGATGTACAGCAAACGACAGATAGAGGCTTATTACTGCTATGCATATGCACCAGCACGTGGTAGATTATTGATGAGGTCATAGTATTTTTGGCGGAGAGCAATAATTATTGTCTGTTGATTTGACTATCTGGTATAACAGGATTCATTCATGTGATCTTGGACGTGGCGGGAACGAAGTTATCCTATACATATATTCTGTGCAAACATTTTCAGATAACTGCCTTATTTGGTAAAAAAACAAAGTCTGACAAAGCTGTGGACCGGGCAGAAAATACAGTTTAACTAACTCCCTTGTCTCGCTAGGCTGGTGTTTTTTTAGATTCATATTTGACTAGGATTTTCGCCTTTACGCGGTGGTATCGATATTCGAATAATATGGTGGTATTAGTGGTATTAATCTGGTATGACCGCGGTATAATTGTTAACAATTAATAAAACAGCCGTAAAGTAGAGTATTTTGAATTATATGCTCCGCTCGAAATGACTGTTCCTGTACAGATCCTCGTTTTATTTATTTCACAAAGATGATCCGCCGAACGTTGAAGAAGAACCAAGTCGTTGAAAGTCTCCAATCTGAGATGATCCGTGCTTGTGAAAGTGTTTATCGAATCAAACAAGACAGGTCATTCTACAAAGACCCGAAACGTGTTACAGGCTGGGCAGTTAGATTTAACCAACCTTTTAACTTTTACCACATCACAGACAGCTAAATGTTATAAGAAATGTGTTATGTGTTCATGTTTCACGGGACATGAAAGATGAATTCAATTTCGCCAAGGAATAATAAATAGCATAAACTATTTCACGAAAAATAGACGTGGATGCGGATATTGATCTGTTTTTAAACTTTGATATCTCTAATTGATAGCTCCATATACATTGCAGAATATGCTTATGTCCTATATATAGTGATATACATGACCACACGGCTATTTAAAACAGTAACCCTCGTCACTTGATGCTATTGCGGTAAATCGTAGTTAATTGGACAAAAACTGATACTAACTGGTGGTCGTCACTAATCAAATCTACCTAATAAAATAAGGCCATAACACAGCATTTCCGCCGTATACCAGTTGGTGTCTCTGTTGCTATGCTAGAGAGTGGAGACAGTGTCTATTAGCCTGATGTAACTGATCCTGAATTTCAACTTAACCGCAGTCTAAATTTGTGATGAGTGTTTGTTGTCTCCGCTATATGACTTAAATGGGGTACACAATTTCAGACAGCAAATAAAGTATTTATTGTGGTATGTTGTTTCAGTACATCATACATAGTCCGGTGGCTTCCATGAAGACACAACAAAGGCAGCATCATTACTGAAGTGGGAAATGATTTATCCACGAATATCTGTACGTACATTTCAGCTGCCTGGGTTTGTTGTCTTGGCTATACGGCTGTGATGGGTTGCACAATTTCAGACGGAATTAAATTATTCATCGATGTGTGGTGTGGTGTGGTGTTTGAGATTTCATCACATTACGCCACATGTCCACATTCCCTTGAGGTTTCTGTGTACACACTAGACAGCATTATGGTCTATAACGCTTCCTTCTTTTGACAGTGTGTTGTCAAGGGACATCATTAACACCCCAATGTCTGTATGTACATTTGGTTATCCTCTTGGGTAATTATGCCAAAACGCACGGTGCTGAGATCTGTATGACATGAGAAACTTCTTGTACAGACGAACTTCTGTACGAATCTATGTTATTTGTGACACAAACAACACCCGGTAACACTTTTACTTTTACAAATCATAATTAAGATATCCTCTTTTTTGTTACCTGCGTTGATGATCGTGTTCTGTGTTACGTGACAATCTACATCCTGTATGGCATAATGTGTGCTTTGTCGCCAGTCTCATTTTCATTTTCTTCTAAAGCAGTTAACACTGTATTATTAAACACACCGCAATCGTTAAATGCGTAATTCGATTGAAACTCACATTGTTCTTTTGTAATCTACTTAATTAATTAAAAAAATCTTCAGCTGTAAGAGACGTTTTATAAACAAATGTATATGGCACGTAAGTTTCATTCTTTTCTATTTCACTTGCTTTGACCGTGTTCAATTTCTGTCTTAGTCTGTGATTTGAATACAAATCTTTACAGCCGTATTTTGTGTTGATATAGGGTCAACTATAGAACTGGAAGGGCGAATTGGCATCTTTTATCTTTCCATTGATGCTAGAACCAGAAATAACTTAGAGTGTCACCGGAAGTGGAAAATGAGAAAAGTCGCACATCGCATGGCGTGACGAACAGCCCGTTACCATTCCAGATGAAGTTGTTTAAATAGTAGATAAAGAAATAGCTTGAGTACCCCCACCATCCTAACACATGGCCTCTATATATATAGAGTCATATAGAGACACCATGTTGTAAACCGCTGATAATTTGTATTCTTTCCAAGCCTTAAATGCTGGGTTTCTATTTGCAGCGTACACTCCAAATCGTGGAAAACCGGTCTATCAGCGACGTTCTATCACACAACAGTCACGTGTAGACTGATTAAAACCGTTGCCGTCGTACCTTTATAACTTGCGTACAGACCGTTTGCGTTCAAAAGCTAAATGGGACTTGTCGATACAAAATGATACTCCAGGAAATAGTACGACTGGATTTGGAAATTATTTAAACTGTGAACACAAAACCTGCTCTTGATCATGTTTATAAGTTGATTTCGAGCACCGTCTTCTGCAATTATGTGCATTCAGTCGACTCCGATAACACGATAGTGGTTTGTAATGTGCCCATGTCTTACCTTCGACGCGCGGTACAGTCTCGGGTGTTTTTATTCTATGTTAATTTCTGGTCGAATGGTTAGAGTTTTTGCACAGTATTATTTGTTTACACGACAGTCTATGGTTTATTCCCTGACAATTTGTTCTGATAAGCTTTGGTAACTTCACGTCTCTATTGGGGTATATGTTACACCCAGGGACGCAATGCTGATTAATAAATCTCCTCCTTATAAGCTTTTCCATCCACCCAAGAAACATATACGTGATTTATAGGCTTACTATTGCACGTCTGTGGATGCGAGGAATTCGATTTGGTCAAGAAACAATTGAAATTGCCCCATCAAACATTCAAAATCCTAAATATATATCATGTAATCAACAAAGCCACAGCATTGGATTTCAAAAGTCCCCGTTTAGTAAACAAACATGGCTTTGCAAAGCTATCATAAGTGTATGTCCGTTATTAACATTCAGTTCGTCATTTCTTCTGTGCAACGCTTGGGACTACAGTCGGCTACATTCTGTCTTTTATTGTTGGTTGTTACTATAGCGGAATAACACCACGTTCTTGTTTGGGGTTCGTTTAGTCATTAGAGAACTAACTAGACAACTAACTCTCAATGACTGATGGCCATACTTCACTCACGTTCCCCTTTGTCCGACAGAGACCTACCGCTTTTTCAAAATGTGCCATTCTCAGATACATGATGCCACTTATAATTGAGTGGCTGGTAGCGTAACAAAAGAGTCCCAACTGTATTCGGCAGATAGGCGACCAGCATGAACGAATTTGTTTGAGGAACGTGTTGTCATTGGCCAAATAAGGCGAGATCGATGACTGGTTAAGCTCTCATACTGGTAAAGTGTGCGCAGGTTTATGTATGCCGTTCTCTCACTGAACCTTGTAATACCATATTAATTACATCTCCATCTCTGACATTACCCAGACATTCAAATAATCCCTGCCAGGCTATTTTTTTTTTACATTTTGAGGGATTTATCATTTATATGCTTTTCAATCGAATTCTAATCTTCTCACACAAAAAACTAGTCGTTTCGCAACTCTAGTTTCATTTTGTGTGACAAATCAGAAATTGGCTCACCACGCATCTATACCCTGCAAATCATGAAAGCCACGGACACCAACCGAGCCACCTATCCACCAAGTCAGTTATCTACAGCAGGCGAATTCACGATACTATATCATATGAATGAACTAACCTTAACCCCGGCATTGAATGACAATCAAGCCAACAGACAAACCGACCGTGATACAATTCACTCACCCACACGTGCTCAATTTTACTACTCTGATGCAATGTTTTACCTCAAAATCTTCGATAGTTCTGATAGTTTGAGGTGCTTCATGCCGGATCTAATCCATCTTCCTGAGGCAAGGCGGAAAAGAAAATGGTCGCATTAAGCCTCTCGTCCTGTCTTATATTGCATCCATAGATGCCAGGATTCCTATCGGTTTTAAACTGTAATAAGGCAAGGTGCAGTGTGAAGTGGTCCGTCGTCATATAAGTGAAATAACCTTGTGTATGATGATAAACCCAATCCCACCCAATCAGATTGGAGCTTTCTTAGAATAAGAAAGAGGCAGTTTAAACACAGGATAATAACTAGGCTAGATATACACGCAGGATATTAGACCCGTTGAGTGTGGTGTGAGTTTTGTTGATATATCAGAAATATAACAGAGCTTGTATCAAACTCTTTCGTTGGTAACAATTGAAATTACACTGGAAAATATAGTAAAGAACTAGTAATATGAATGACAATTTGTTATCTCTGCTGAGTCTGGGAGGAAATTGTATTTTCACGGAGACCTAAACACAGTACTTCATGGTTGTGTTCGTGTAGTTTGAACACATCGCCGTTGTTTGAGTAAAACGCCCTTAAGCACAGCTGAATCAATCAGCCAAGGTTTTTCTCTGTGAATCGAGGTCTACATGTACAGATTTGTGTATGTTCGTGTGTTTTTGGTGAATTGATGTCTTTAGAAGTCTGGCTTGAGTCGCGTCAATGCAGGCAAAGTTATTCCAAGTGTTGCCGAACTCAGTATCTGTGTTTGGGCTAGTTTTAACCCATTGCTAAGTACCATCGCTTGTGACCATATAAATGCAGTCTGAATTAATAGGATCAGCCCGTTTCGGTTACTTTAGAACGGTTGTATGTGGAAGAACGGGAGATAGCCTCGATAGAACGCAAAATGCCACGTTTCACGACCCATCATGTAGCTTCACCATTTTTACATACAATCGACAACAAATATGGAACTGTATATTTGTTTTACACCAGGGGAAAATATTTCGATCATTTAGATGTTTTTAGGAGAAAAACACTCTTATAGGAGATATAAGTCTACATCTGTTTCTATACTTTATTATATTTGAAGACACAATTTAAAGCGCTATTTTATAGAAAGCACTTTACATTTAAAATGATTCCATTCCTGCCAGATTCAATACGGGACATTACAGCGGAAAGATTCTTTATTTCTGTATATAAAAATACATATGTTCGATTTTTATGTCTGTATTTTTTTCTCAGTAAATGAGTTTATTTATAAAGTACACAGTCCTCAAAGAGATGCAACATGTAGTTGCCGAATATTGGTGAAAATGTCAAAAGCGGCGTGATAGGGAGGCTGGTGGTAAGTACTACGCCTGTTCAAAGAGTTCCCTCATCAATCGCCTTACAACAAAGCCAATGAATCCAGGGTCCTTTTTCTTGGTATTTTGCTGTAGGGCAGGGCAGTCTCCATACACCATTATATTAGTGCTGAGCTCTTACTCTTCTTTGATGTATGTCCTCAGGCAAACGTTCTCAACATTTCATGATGGA
>JARDVA010437173.1:0-16173 GCA_030265315.1 Mopalia swanii | reverse complement strand
TGATAAATATCGAGTAGTTTAAGCTGTTTAAAGATAGGAGTAGAGGGTGATAGTTTGTGGGAAAATGTTATGATCCGAATAGCCTTTTTCTGAAGGAGGAGGAGAGGTTGAAGGTGGGTTTTATAAGTATTAGCCCACAGAGCGTTAGCATAAGTTAAATAAGGATATATTAATGAGTGATAAACAAGAAGAAGGGTATGTTTGTTTAGGCTGTTTCTGATGTGTCTAATAATTCCGATATTACGTGATTTTGTTTTTAGAGATGTAGCTTATATGGGATGTCCAGGATAGTTTGTCTATCCCGCTAATTAGATTGGTGAAAGAGTTGATCACGTCGCTGTTTGGAACCGTACCATCAGAGGACACGGGTTTACAGTTTACAGTTTCGATCCGCCTACATCCATTTGGAACGCAAACAACACCATGTATGGCAAACTATAAACACCTGTATGATCATGTCTGGGCTCGCGGGATAAACAAACAGTTCATCTTGGATCCAGCTTTTGCCTTCTTCATGTACGACTTGCTTTTCCAATTGAATACTGACTTACTATACCATAAGTGGCGACGAGGATGAGCGTGAAATCAAGTCCCCTTTCTTACCTTCACCCGGCGTTGCAGAATATACATGGATTCACTCGAGAAGAATGTTTGAGAATTACCTGGTGAAGTGGATCTGACGATTACAGTAGGGATGTAAACCTACATGTATGACGTCATGAAATGTCGCCATCCCACTTCAAAAACAAACCGGCTGTATTTCGAAAATCGGCAATAAAAAATATATGCAGGACCGCACATCGACTCCTGTATATCCAAGATAATAAACATGATCAAGAGCAGGTTCTGTGTTCTCTGTTTAATTAATACTAGTATCCAAATTCAGTCTCTGTACTATTTCTTGGGGTCTCATTTTGTAACGATCAAGTCTTAGTTAGCTTTTCAACGCAGAGCTAGCGGCTGCACATAAGGATGGAGGGTAGACGGCGACGTTTTTAGTCACATGTTGGATGTTTGAAAAGAAGAACTATCATGACACATACACGTGGCTGTGCGATAACTATACCATAAGTGGCGACGAGGATGAGCGTGAAATCAAGTCCCCTTTCTTACCTTCACCCGGCGTTGCAGAATATACATGGATTCACTCGAGAAGAATGTTTGAGAATTACCTGGTGAAGTGGATCTGACGATTACAGTAGGGATGTAAACCTACATGTATGACGTCATGAAATGTCGCCATCCCACTTCAAAAACAAACCGGCTGTATTTCGAAAATCGGCAATAAAAAATATATGCAGGACCGCACATCGACTCCTGTATATCCAAGATAATAAACATGATCAAGAGCAGGTTCTGTGTTCTCTGTTTAATTAATACTAGTATCCAAATTCAGTCTCTGTACTATTTCTTGGGGTCTCATTTTGTAACGATCAAGTCTTAGTTAGCTTTTCAACGCAGAGCTAGCGGCTGCACATAAGGATGGAGGGTAGACGGCGACGTTTTTAGTCACATGTTGGATGTTTGAAAAGAAGAACTATCATGACACATACACGTGGCTGTGCGATAGAGCGTCGCTGATAGGCTTGGGTTATTATGATTTTGGCTGAAATTCTGCATTTGAGGCTAGGTCAAAATACAACTAAACAGCATTTTGTCGCATGTTGTCTCTATAGGAGTATATATAGAGATACCATGTGTTCGGATGGCGGAGTCAACTCGGGTGTGACACTTCTTCGTGCATGCGTCCGGTGTTGTACCATCAGAGCAGGGTAAGCCAGGGTCCACGTGATTACCATGGCAGACAGCGCCTTAGAAAAGTGAACCGACAAGCTGTAATTGTAAATGTATTCCCCCTTGCGTGTCAATTAGGTCATAAACATCTACAGTACACTGGAATATAATAATTATTTATTTGATAGATATACCTGATACTGATAGATTGTTCAATCGTTCCTGTTAAACAGCAAAACAGCGACACTGGTTCTCTATCTAGAGAAACACAGATGTCCGATGCTGGTTACTGTCGTGTAGCTAGAGATAAATATGTTTTTTTGCGTTTTGCGTATTTTTATGGCGGATAAGTCTACCTTTTATATCTCAATAGAACTCTTTTGAATTAATTCTTTACACATTCCGTCACCCAATTATTGCAGAATCAAACATCGCCTCTTTGGCGAAGAATTTAATAAAGGTTTATGTTATGAGGTTTCGCTTTCAGTTTATACCTCCATTTTGAATCCACCCCTCAAAACGCCCACGCGCAGGAAGTATTCCTGGGGACGGCGCGCGAACGTAACCTTAGTGGGTTACTTATAGAAAGGCTAAACCATGCAAGAAGATGGTGTAGACATGTTACTATCATATACGGACCTTATTTAGAAGAAAGCCGTTTAGTTATTACGAAATTTGAAAAGTTACTGCTACACAATAAGACTAAATAGTGCAACATGTTTTTTTAATATATAATCTGTGCCCCGTTTTACACTTCCTGACTTAACCGTGTCTCGAAATATTTTCATTTGATTAAAACCGTTACCGTCTTACCTCCATGGCTTTCGTACAGCCCGCTTGGTCATAAACCAGGGCCATTTTGAATGTATTGATATTCTCTTAAATGGCGTGAATTGTGCGGTCGTAACCAAACAAATCAGAGCTGTATAAGTACACCGGGACTATTAGGCCACCAAATGTAAGCCAGAAAGTGGCTGGAAATAGTTTCATTTCAGCAATCAGGGTGCTAGATATTTTGTTCATATTTAGGTGGAGAAATGTTTCAGCATATTGTGTAAAACGTTTTTCACGTAACTTTTGCAAATGTTTTACTTAGAGAGCTTTTAACATGCCCAACCATGCGAAAATTTTTGGTTTTTTGAGCTTTGGGCCGATTATACATTAAGATATATTAAGAGACAGTGAAACTTGGTGGCCTAGTAGAACTATATTAGTAGAAGAGATTTTTAGTAAATGTGGCTAAAAGTGGACTTTCTGGATGGATAGTGATGGCGCGATTTTATCCCAAAGTTCCGAGTCTGTGTTGAAAAGTTAGATGGTACTTGATGGTTGCAAAACGCATCATGTTCTATGCTGACAATCAACCGACTGACCCTTCATTTAAACAAATAAATGTACAACTTCCCCAAGGCAATATTCCGGCAGCGGTTAAGCGGAGGGTTAGGATGGTTTCAGAGCTACGGGGTGACATGAAACCGATCTGTTTGTAATGTATTTGTATTATGAACTGTGGTTGCCATGTCTTGTCTTTGTTTGTTGCCAGTTGTCTTGAAGGTGATTTCATCAAGCTTTTGGGATGACAAGCCGTCATGTGAGTACAATAACCTTAAGTATTGCGTTAAACACAAGTCAAACAAATAAATAAACAAACAGAAGCAGTCGATGTATGTTGCCTTGGTTTTTATTAAGCTCGAAGCTCCTTTACAAACACGTACTGACGACATGCATTACTTGGTGGAACCCTTTATAAGGTTCTTCATGTGTGGGTTCTAATGGAACCTTTTATAAGGTTCGTCAGTTCTTCAGCAAGAACATTGACAGTCTTTTACAAATATCTTGAAACTGTTCATGTCCAACTTAAATGTGTTATTTTCGAAAATGGTCTAATTGGGCACATTGTTATTACCACAAGACTAGCGTCAAAAACTTACGTTGGTAATGGTAATATAAATACAGGCCTGATCTGAAGCATATAACATAAGAAAGAATTGCCAGGTATAGAGATGTAGAATTTAAAGCATTTTTTTTTTCAATTTTCTTTTAGGCATTTTGTACCGGCAAAAAGTTATTTCACTTCATGAATGTGTACACGTTCATGAAAAAAAATATGGCTCTAATGCAACCCTGTATAAATTTCTTCATTTATGGCTCTGGTTTAAGCCTTTATAAGGTTTTTCATTTATAGCTCTGGTCAAACCTTTTATAAGGGTCCTTATTTATGGCTCTGGTGGAACCCTTTATTGGGTTTTTCATTTATAGCTCTGCTGGAACTTTGTATAGTTCTGTATGGAACCCTCACAGCAACTGTTCCAAGTATTTCTACCTATCTTCTTATATGAAAACAAAAAAAGTTTTTTCGTTCTGGTTCCATTTAGAACCATCCTATTTTCTAAGGAACCATCAAAGAACCATTATTTCTAAAGTGTATAAGCCCGGGGGATAAGAAATTGTCCAACATCCAAAGGACAACAAACTGTTACCAGTAACAAGACAACCATTGCATGCCTTTTTAGAAGCGATAAGACAAATATGGATTTTACAGCTCGGCTCGGCTATACACTTCTTTTCCTTCGGCACTTTCATCACATAATAGAAATGATGGGTGACATATTTGTCTCTTTCATTTTCTATTTTCTCACTAATCGTCTTTGTTATATCAATACGTACCCTTCACTTGCGCCTCTACACTATACCTAGGGGATAGTTTATAGTATTCAACAATGTCAACATTTGACTGGTAAAATAGACTGAAATCTGTCATGAACCTGAATTGTCACTTACAATCTACATGCTCGCTCATTTATTCACACTAAGGAAAGTGGTCGATTTTGGAGCAATCAACAAGTAATAGCAATTTATTTATCATTACAGCCTTGGGACAGGCCAGAATGTTTTTGGCCATACAGAATCAGTACTACATGTACTTTCCATTCAGAGGCAGGTCTTATTTCGAAAGGTTTCGTATGGCCGGACGTCGTATATCTCTATTGTCTCTATACTACAAGTCTATAAGATAATGTCTAATGTCCTTGTTGTCGTTTGTTACACCTAACACACACTGCCTGCGACGTTATAAACACAAGGGAGGAGAACATAGCCATGCACGCGAAGATCCAGAACATCGCTTGGGCTCCGAGATAACGTGTTAAATATCCACTCAACAAAAATCCAATGCCAGTTCCTAACATATGCACCGATAGAATAACACCTTGCATCTGACTCTGCTTACTACGGGACACTTGACTGCTGAGATGGGACACGACTGAAGACCACAGTACAGCGTACATCATACCTACAAATCGTTAACTGAATTAGTATGCGTAACTTCATGAGTTTGTTTGTGTGTTTGAGGTCGTACTCAAGGGTATTTCACTTAATGACGACGAATTGTCTACTTCACACTGTTCTTTGCCAAATTACGATGGAAAACCGGAAGGAAAGCCCGTAAAAACAACCTCTGCGATTGCCGGAGCCACATATGTTGTGACTCGCTCATATACCTGATAATCGACAAACGCACATCGAAGTAGGAACAGTAAGTGCACACGCTAATCACTACGCCACGGTCGCAGGGTGTAACTTCATGAGAGCTTTATTACAATAAATGTACCTAATGCATTGTGGTATATATATTTTAAAAGAATACGGACACACAAAGTCATATAATGTCATTCAAAGATTTATAATAGATCTGCAGGAGTAACATATCGTACTGGAGGTAGTGAGTATTTTCCATAATTTAACAAAATAGATCTTTTAGCACTGAACCAATGTTCAAGTGGCTTGAAGATTTGACAGCCTTGTTTCGCTCCATTCATCATTTGTTCTCAGGGTAATGTTAACGTTGGTCCCGCCTCACGATCGCATTGCATTGTTTTCGTTTTAGTTATGTTTGATATTTTCGCAAAAGTTCCATCTGTGCAATTTGGTTTCATTTATCGCTTATTGCCCGAAAAAACTAACCCTTTACATCCATTTTGTACAAATGATTGCTAATGTTCATACATCACCTTCAAATATTTCCACAGGTAGGATATAGAGAGGCTGGGTTACAACAGAGAATATCCAGAACCGAATGATATAAGAGGTTATTCCGACAATCACAAGACACCGGTGTCCAAATTTTCCAATCAGAAAGGGTGTCAGGAAAAACGTCACAAACTCCGATGTATTTGTTATGCCGTTTGATATTCCTATCAAAAGAGGTGAAGCTCCTACAAATTGAAAAGCTGTGTGATTAGCTGCGAAGAAAACCCGCCGAAGTGAGATAGATAAAAATGAAAAGGGCTTAGCAATAGTTATTTCTCCCGAAACACATTTACAAAATTAACTAAGATCGATTATGGAGCGGTTTTATGAAACTTAGCAAAGAAATTACAAGTAACGAGACTATGTACATTTTGATGTATTTTATAGCAAAATTTTGAAGAGTGGCTTTAGGTCGATGGCATTTGCAAAGAGGGTAATCCTATTTATCTTTACATAGGGGTTGTGACAACAAATAGAAGTATGAAATGTCGTCTTCATTGCTGCCTTGGTACAGTTGCTAATGTTATGAGGGACAGGGTCAAGTAGAATGAAAGATGCGCGTAAACTTGTTTGTTTGTTTGATTGGGGTTTAACGTCGTACTCAAGGTGTTTTTTTACTTATATGACGACGTTCCAGCCTAATAGGTGAAGGAAACCACCCAAAACACCACTGGCAACAAACAAAGACAAGACGGGAAAAATGCAGGACGCAATACAAACACCACATTTCTCTTTTAAAGGATTAACGTTTTTTGTCATCATTAACCAGTGTAGAAAATGGTCATGTAAACATTTTAGCTGGGACATCAACACTTTAATTGTGGGCATTTCCAGAAAGTTAGAATACCATATCGGCTTAGTGTTACATCTTAGTTCAGAGAATACACGGTTACGTGACACAGGCGCATGGATCAGGTGTTCGCTATAACAGCCAGAATCATGTGCACTACAAAAGAACATTACGATTCCTACCTATGTCATCCATGTGAACGTTAAGAAAACCTTGTGATGCTGCACAAAACATGCTTCTTGACATCATCACAAACAACCAAGGGAGAATCGTTACGGTCCATGAAGTGTCCCCGTCTTCTTTGTCTGCAGTCGTGTCCTCTTGTCCTTTAACGCTCGCTTCTTTGCTCTGTAAAATCGACACCAGCATAATAATTGGTTTTTGACAAGGTATGAAGAAACCAGTCAATAAAATGATGTCAAGGAAGTGAGGATGGATTCCATTGTGTTGCCAAGGTCAACCATTTGTAATTGCATGCATCAACAAAATCTTATTGTTGTAAGCCCCCATTTACAATAATATTAAAGACGCTATGATTGTGATAAGCTGGCGTTACTTGCGACATTAACTATCAATCGTTCTTCGTTATACGGAGTTTGAGAGAAATAAAATACGGACGAAAATCTTTACAACTAGACGGAGAAACCGGTAAAAGCTTGTCGAAAATCAGTGGCATTTCCCTTTTTGTTTGTTTATTTTTCGAAACTCTAAACTTTTAATTATTTCTGAAGTAAATTTTTATCTGCATAGAAAATCCCTAAACAAATCTCCATATGGAAAGTTTATTATGCAATTTACATTTAAACAGGCTTTTAATTAGGCTTTATGGTACCAAAGATAAGTTTATGGCTAGGTGGAAGGTCTGTCATTGAGAATTCGTTTTCAAGATAAAAAGTTTTCTCATTTCGAAAATATTTAGCATAGCGCCCAACATTACGTACATGTGTGAATAAACAACTTTTATGCGAAAATTTTTTTTATTTAAAGACGCAGGGTCCCTTTTCCCTTTCGAACTGATCGAGATATAATTGTCACAATGACGTCTTATTTAAAACACAATGCGACAAAACATTAGTAGATCATAAAAACGAAATACTTGCAGTAACAACTTTTATCGCGCTTTTTTTCTTATGTTTCTGATGCGGGTTGGAAATCAGTCGCTGGGATTAAAAACCCGAATTTCACTACCCCAATGTCAGACATGACGTCAGTTTCCAAGATGGCGCCTATATCTTTATTCGCTGGTTACTGCACAGCATTCTAGCTTGTGAAAGACCAGGGATCTTAGATCAAACATACTAACGAAAAGACCTGCTCATCGTATAAAGCTAAAATGAACTTCCCTCAGATAGAGCTGCACAAACCTACTTAAAACCATATGACATCATATTGACACTTTTTGAGCACAATTAAAATATAAAGTTTCAACTTTAAAAACAACCCGATACGCAGCCGGCCAGACTGAACTACGGCTAGAGGACTATTGGAAGACCAGATCAAAATGAACTTGGTCAAATTATCTGTAAGTTTTGACTTGTGATACTGATAAATTAACCAAAACGATAGATCTGTGACAAAAGACCGCTTGAGAGCCAGCAAACGATCTAGCACATCTGATTGTTGGCGATGAAAAAGCAGCGTTGGCGACTAAGTGCAACAAATACCTACATAACTACGGCTCCAAACACCGAACGACTACAGTCTAACCGCTGACCATGCGTCCACAGCAAATTGGCAATTTAAACCAAATGTTCACAGAAATCTGTTGACGAATCACACATATGGGACAAAAACATTTGTCCTTATAACGCTCGCACAAATTTAATTCGACTCTATCAATAGTTGTACATGTATATTCAGAAAATGCCAGACATCTTTGCCATTATTAAACCAATAGCGTTTTGAATGGACTAAAAACCCGCTTCGTAGCTAGACGGACAGCTCCTCTTTTGTTTTCTTGATCAGTCCTGGCTGTCTACAACTAGCTGTGGAAAATACTGTACCAAATCCCTTCCGCTTTCTAGTTTGCTTATCTTCCAAGTCAGATACTAGCAAGCGGCTTTTCGTACCCAAAGAGGAAGGTCTAATGGAATTCCCATACAAATAAAGGTAGTTACAGGAACTGGTCCCAGCAGGTAGGCTCTCTGTAAAGGTTCTTCCGTACAGCCAAACTTTCCCTAACACCTCTTGACCAGATTTGCAGCTTACCAAACGAAGGGCCTACTTACGCGCTTTTTGCGAATGACCAAGGGTGGGGCCTCAGTCGGTGTTGATCAACACCCCACGGACACTGGATCATCTATCTTGCTTAATGAGGACAGAACTGAATAACTTTAGCTTTAAACAGATCTGAGTACTGGGTTTGTCTACCAATCATACTCCACCGTCAACTGATTAGTTCTTATCGAAAGCCTGGATTTCTTCTTGGACGATAAGAAATTTGAGACCAATTAAAGCTTTAAAATATTTTTTATCAATCTTGTCATTTGTCATGTCCAAGACAAAACCCAAAAGCATAGCATAGATATAGCGAAAAGATAAAAGAAAAAACGCACTGATTAGAATCATTGTGGAGAATTCTGGTAAAATTGTAGGTATTCCCACGTAAAACGCCACCATTGGCAAACAAAGAGATGATTCGCAGACATTGGTGGATTGTCTTCCTTCGTTTGTTCTGATAACACAAATTTGCAACGGGACTGATTAAAATCATTGGTATCTCACCCCATCCACTAAGATGGCACTTACTTGTGGAGAAATCGGGTAAATTTCTCACTCAAAAACGCCACCATCGGCAAAAAAACATATGATTAGCGGACATTGGTGGATTGTCTTCCTGGCATAATTCTGGTAACACAAATTTGCATATTTTATGAATTATATTAAAAATGTATGAACATAAATCATTTCTAACCTTTTCTGTCGATATACAAGTACTATTGACGGAGAGCAGGAGAGCCAAGGCGAAACTCATGAAAGAGTAACTGAGAAAATGAAAATCGGAAGTGGTGACGAACTGTGTACACAACTTAAATGTATGCTGTGTTGACCATATGAGCAACCCGGTAGCAACAGCTCTGTGGGTAAAGCAAAAAAGAAAGAAATTAATTTGTTAACAGGAATAGACTGCTGCACAGTTAATAAAATACAAGATACATTTAGGTTTCTTAAAGATATTAAACGAATAGTACTGCAATAGTTATATTGTTTCTCCCAGCTATCATAACAGTACAGATCGAATTCGCCTGTCAACCATCAGGTACCGTATATGTCACACATTGTGGTTCCGGCGATCGCGGGGGTGTTTTTTTTTATGCAAGGTTACGTTTTCTTCAGGGAGATTCTTTTCTTAAACAAGGAATATTTTGTTTTATTATAATTCTTCCTTTATAGAACGGTGGTAACAATTATGTGTACGAAGGGGAAGTGAACAATACATGTGTTGAATAGGGCCTAGCTTATTCTATCGGCTTGTAGTATTGATGATTACGAACTTGATGACCTTCATGTGCAAAGTAAGAAGAGGTCGTTAGGTCGATAAACGAATCCGATATTCTGACCAAGATGAAGTCGATTTATACCACCGAAGTAAATGAGCACTGCAGCATTATGTCGAAGCTGTTATATACATACGAAACTTATCCTCTTCCAAGTTTATTTATTTGTTTAATCTTTCAACCGCAGATGTTGCCAGCATCTGATGTTTCTGTTATCGGTTCCACTCATAGATCACTTTCCATTACCGTTAACGTAGTAAAGTTTTTGCGAAACTTATTTTTAAAATCATTTTTACTTTGATTAATTATCAAGATATAAATATGATTTTTTGCATGGGAAATCGGTTTGTGTTTGGATTTGCATACCACCTTTGACTTGTCGAAGTCATTGGTTGAGGACAATGGGGTTCCTTTATATATTGTGACATATTTGAGGTCTTTAGTCGTGTTTGATATACCGAAAAATGTTAGGAAAATGTCTACATTTGCCGTTTCTGATGAATTATTTTTTGGTTTACAATTTAAATCTACACTACGCAACTGTATGATTGAATTGTATTCATAATCTCATGGAGGGAAAAATACTTTCCGATAAAGCTTTTCTAGATAACACATTAAAGCATGGATGTGTTGCTGTTAACACATTGGAAACCCATGCCGTGGTTTACTAATCCTACTTCACTGTACCGTTGATAGGGACAAGTCCGTCTGTCGACCATCGCGTATAAAAGGGAGTCACACGTTGTAGCTCCGGCAATCCCGGGGATTATTTTTACGAAGTTTCTTCTCGGTTTCCGCCGTAATTTGGCAAGGAACAGAGTGAAATGGACAATCCATCGTCATATATGTGACATACCATGGAATATGACGTTAAACCCCAATCAAACAAACAAACAAATTGGCAGTACAACGCCGTCGTGTGGGAGAAGATCCACGGAGAAAGCATCAAATTTCTATGATTTTGAACAATATTTCTTGAAATGGACAAAACATATAAAGGAACCGTTTCTTAGCAACACGAAATCTCTCAAGTTATTAATTGAATATAAAATACTAATAAAGATGTCCTTACCCTGTAGCATGTCCGAGAGCCCCCCACGCTCTGATTCGCCCATACATTGCCGTATTTCCTTTTCCTAAGGCCGACATGGTTACACTGTGTTGTACCGTGTCTATCCCAATTCCGGAGAAATCCACAGCGAATCCTATAATAACGCTTAACACAAATACATACTTCGAATTTCCTTCATAGACAAATTTTTGATCAGATGTTACAATAAAGGACTCTGCACCAGAAGAAACGTTTGGCGCCAAGCCGTATGGATAGTCGTTGCACGATACAGCAGAAGGTGGTGAAGATAGAAAGTCGATAGACATTCCACTCATAAGGTAGAGACAAGTCATCGAATACAAAACAGTTGAGTATTTTTTAACATACGACATCAGAAATGAAGTGAACCCACCGGAAATAAAACCACCCAACGGACGCGAGAACATCACGATGCCTATCTTCTCTGCGGTCAAACCTAACTGTTTAAGGTAAAGGGGGAAAAAGGATATAACGATTCCACGAGCCGCAAAAAGGGCAAAAAAGGCGAATTTGTACTGTAACATGGCTGTAGTAGGTGTCTCGGTTTCCTTTTGGCCTTTCATTGTCCCTAGATAACTACTTTCAATGAGAAGCTTTTCCAAATGGGAGCTAACGTTTCCTCCTTATTGGTGGCTGTGACCTTTGTTGATATTGGTGTACAGTCACGCCTCTGAAATCTTGTTCAATTTCTTATGACTTTCTTTTAATATGAAAATATTATCCTCAAAGTTTAGAAAACGTCCCTTTCTTACATTTACATCTTCTAAGCCACTTATGTTTCTCGATAAGCACTACAGACACTACACTCATTTCACGGTTGAGTTGTTCGCTGGTCACACCATCTAAAATACCGCAATAACTGCTCGCTTCTAGAAAAGAGAAGAAAAGTGTACATTTATATTAAATAGCAAGAGTTCAATTCGTAGAGGTTGTTTCTTTCTTTTGAATAATTAATGAATCTAATATATGCATATGAATGTAAATTATTTTTGTTCCTTTCGAAGAGAGCCCTCGTGGCCACATAGGCCGTGGGAAATCCTCGTAAGATAAATAAAGTATTAAATATATTAAGACATACGACACTGTTACAAAATGTTGGCAGTTGCTATAGGGATTATACCATCTTCTTGGTGGCAGTTGTCACTAACGTAGCTGCGACCACACACAAGGCGAATTTGTCACCTTAATACAATGTACAACCACACCTAAATTGTGGTACATTCGTGACTGACCATCAAATACACTGTGAACGACAACCAAAGGAATTTTCGTCACGGAAACTCAACATGTATGTTATGATATAATGAACAATGAGATGTATTTCATAACTGTTGAAAACCATATCACATAGTCATCTCCTCACAATATCGTTCATTGAATTTTGTGGCTGTATTCGAAATCGAAAACATTAATTTAATACAAATGACCTTGACCTTGCCTCATCAATGTCTCAATTCCCATATTTTAAAAATCAAAATTCACCCGCGAAGCTGCTAATTGGAATTACAAAGTTATTCCAAAATTTGTAGTAAAGATGGTGACAACATGACGTTGCCATTCAAGCTGTTTCCATAACAAATGCGTGCGTTTTGTTAATATGCATCATAGGCAAGGCTAAGTTTTGTTAGGGCAACATATATCTAGAGATACAAAACCAGCATCTTGCACGTCAAGTTCATTGTTATTATGCCTATTATTTAGTCACGATTCAATTAAACCATCTGTATCAAGAAAGAAAATGTCTAACTTAGCTGAGTTTGTTAGATCTGCTGCAAGAATGCCATTAAGCTACATTAAAGCAATGTTTGGGTGCCTATAAGTCTAAAGGAGTGTTCTGTTTGTGAAGAAGCTGAAATTGTGAACAAACATAAGTAGTATAAGAAGAGCAACTCAGTTATCATTCCGCACTACATAATAACGAAAGCCTGTACGTTATCAAATACTAACTATTTTGTACGTTATCGGTAGTGCTGATTCAGTTGAATCCGCACAACATGATAAGTAAGCGCTATGCGTTTTTCAGTACTAAAGAACGAGTGATGTCTCCTTAGTACATGAAAAGAAAAAGTTGTGCGTTATTTCATACTACGTAGCGGATGAGAGCAGCACCCTTTACGGGACACCACAGGCTGTACGTGATGGCCGTGGTTCTGAGCATTAACTCCGTTGCCTATAGAAAAGGGTGGTAGAGGTAGTTTGTTTATATGGCGGCTCCATTCGAGTGATTGATGTGCTCCAAATATATATATAGATATATAGAAAAGGGACGTGTATATCTTGTATACGAGTACGGAGAATGGGTGTCGTGAGTCGGCGGTTTAAAAAGTGTTGATAGATTGAATTATTTCTATACCGGACGATGGCGGGGTATTAAGAGTGTAAATGGCCGAGCCGGATGTCAAGTCATGTTATGCAATGACTTTGACCACTACCTCAAAATATAGTGTAACATCCTGTGTCCACCATTTTCGTGATGATGAACTAAGGGAGATAACTCCTGGTTCCGCTCAGCAATGCTCTAGGCCCACTTGCACAAAACCTCTTTAAGCTAAGATGACCTTAATTTCCCCTTGAACCTAAACTAAGGAGATGAGCCTCTTTCACAAAGCCTCCTTAACATAGAGTATAAGGGGGCTAAATTCTCTCGTAAGTATCACCTTAAGTGTTAAGGTCACCTTAGCCTAAGGAGGCTTTTATGCAAGTGGGCCCTGAACTCTCTGCAGGTGTGCAGACATGCTGTGACGGTGTGCCCGCCATGTTGGTGATGTGTAGGTAAGGGCGATCACTCCTGATGCCATTGCTTTGACACCACAGCACTCCGTCTCAAATCTTGTCACACCTCATCAACGCTCGCGACTGTCCACCGCATACAAAGCAACACGGGAAGACACCCACACCACCACATGACAGCACTAGGGTCAACCCTTCCTTATTTAGTCATGGGCTGCTATCCAGCCGCTTCGCAATACAAGATAAGGAACAACCCTTCATTGTAATGTCATACGAAATGGTAGCCCAAATGACCCACATCACAGCACACAAACCATCGCGGGAGGACAGCTACACCACCGTATGACAGCACTAGGATCAACCCTTCCTTTTTCAGTCGTGCGCTAGCTGTCACCCTCTTCATCCTACTACATGGTAACTTACAACCCTTCCTTGTGTTTATTGTTATAGCAAATTTTAGCCCAAATGACCTAGATTTCCCCACACTGGCGCGCAAAGCACCACGGGAAGACAGCCCACCTCCCAATAGCAGAACTAGGGTTAACCCTTCCTTAGTCAGTAGTGCGCTGTTACTTATCTGCTTCGAACTACATGATAAGTAACAACCCTTCCGTACGATGTAATTGCAACTGCTAGCCCAAAGAATCACGGGAAGACAGCCCACCTCCCACACCCCTAAAAGCCTCTCCTCCAGTGCCACTTCCTTTCAGAATGCTGTGTCGTCGCCATGTTGGTGATGCGTAGCTAAGTGAGATCACTAAGTGAAAATAGCACTGGTCCGGTAAGCCACACCAACAGTATCTGCGGAGTGGACCTCAGGCTCGACACTGTCTCAAAATAGTTCATATTAATTGAAAAACTAACGTGTACATTCAGAGTTTCGTGTGATTTTGAGAACATTTGTATATATAAATATATATAAGTACAAACAAAATATAACATTGGACACTCTAATCAAATCTTCATATATTTTATTCTCGTATACCTTCATCAGGAGCAAACGAATATAATTCTTGTTGTCATAAATGGCAGTACGAATTGTATAGTCGGATCATATTTTGACATTTTGTCTTATTTGATCTTATGTTTCTGGATTATTTTCCTACGGTTTTTGTCTTTTGTATGCAATTTGAGGAGGGTTGAGACGGACATATGGGTCCGTCTCAATGATGCTCCGGTATTTCGACAGAAGCGTTTTGGATGGAACGTGTTAATAAATCTAAGCCGTCTTGTTCCACCAGCGCTTTTATCCTTTCGCTCGAGCGTATTTACTCGCAGACTGGGATTGGCTTTGGTGACACAGCTTTTTATTTCGGATTTCGAATAACCTCGAGGTAGAAGTTTGGTGTGAATAGTGTCAGTTTATCATAGAAATCTTGCTTGCCGTTGCAGTTTCTGCTGATGCGAGTGGATTCTCCACTTATACAAACTTTAAAGCAGGAAGGGTGGTTTGTCGATTTTCTATGAAGGAATTTGAATGTATCCATCGGCTTTGTACAGTTCTTAATATTGAGAATATTTTCTCTGTGATACCGATTTCCTTAAAAAATTGACAGAGCTGCAGAACTTTCATATGTCAATTTCAGCAGCGGATGTGCGCCGTTTGCTAATTCAAAGAAACTTTCACCTTGCCAGAGAATAGCAGAAAGTCGTCGTCTCGGAACCTCTTCTGAAGAGATATGTGGTAACGAAATGGAAACATTTCTAATAGCTTGTGGATGCGTCTGTGAATAGCTGTCACATAACTTAGGCGAGGGGACTGCATCTTCTGGTGCTCTAACAATTTGTTAATATAGTTTGCCATTAAAGCTGAACTCATCATTCGTAAGAATGAGTCTGCTTATCTCCATAAGTAACTCCACGGTAGGTCGCTGAATGTTATATTCAACATCCGAGAGGAGATGCAGACCAGTTTTTACTGATTCAAGTATTTCATCAAATCCAAGATTCGTGTATAGAGATGTGAATGTGATATCATATGTGATTAACAACGTTTTTGTGGTAAATTGTTGTTTCTCTATAACGTTAATGAAGTGAGTTGTATCAGACAGGTACGTCTTCTCACTATTGGTAGAAGAAAGTAATTCACATATCGTCTAATCTTTTCGGTTGGCGAGTTGCATTGAGAAAGTCCCTGTGGTATAACGGGATGTTATAAACCGCCGACTCAAGACACCCTTTCTCCGTACTCGTATATAAGACTTGGGTCCTCTTTCTTTAGGGAACGGAGTTGACGCTCAGAAGCGCAGCCATCACGTACAACCTGTGATGTCCCGTAGAGGGCGCTCCTCTCATCCGCTCCC
>JARDVA010434953.1:0-16200 GCA_030265315.1 Mopalia swanii | reverse complement strand
ACAGCCGAGATCGACACGCGGAGGTCATTGGTGTTTGTGGTCAACACGAACAATACCGTTGTGCATACTCAAGCTTATTAAATGCCAAACACGCAATCACATAAATGAAATAACTTTAAGTATGACGTAAAACCCGAATCCTGCAAACTTCAAAATAGCCAACAATGACTTTATTACATGTATATCAGGTACTATACTGTGCACAGTGAATTAAAAGTGTCCTGAGATAACGAAACCGCTATAAATATTAATATAAATGAATGCATTTTATGTGCAACTCATTCACGTTTCAATTCCTCTGCGTTCAATTGAAAATGATCAGATGACTGGGCAGTGCTTCCTGGTGCCCTGCTGCTCTTTAGTTAACAGGCATCGTTATTCATGAAACATTTTCGTTATGAAGTCCAGTTATATCTTATTTATTTGTTTTTCTTTGACCGTTTTCTGGCTTGTCTTATACATGTAAGTCGCGAGTGATGCCACGGGTAGTTTCTCCCTGCATATTAGCCTGGCACGCTGTTTAATAGGTGAAATACCCCTCTAAAATATATTTTAAGTGAAATGTATATATGCTGTGTGTTTAATAGTTGATGTATATTAATTTCAAAATCAGAATAACGGCTACGATAATCAAATTCTCCACTCTAATGTCCCATGAAAAACACACTACATGTACTCTCTTACGCAATGAAGCAAAAGCTATAATACTGATTCCGTATGTCTATTTTAGTTGACAGAGTAAATACTGTTCAAACTCCACATTCCTTGTTCGATTTAACTTTCCATGATGACATTATCCCAATTGGTCCGAATATATCTCCTAGTCTGATAAATACGGTAAATCTAAATCTTTTAGAAAACACGCCCTTTAATTCAATTGAACGGATGGATATTGTCAATTCAAAGTCAAAAACAGATGAAAACGAATATAAAACCGATCACTGGAAAGACCCAAATGCAAACCAATCTCAATTATTTACTGACGCTACACTGAGACTTCTTATGTATTTCATCAAGCAATGGTATTGTTTCGGTCTTTCACATGAATGCTCGCAGTTTAAATAAGCAAACACTACGACGAGATCTCTGGTATGCTACATAACTTGACTCAAATCTTTACAGCACAAGCTAGGTTTTACTGAAACTTGGCTGAATCAGTCCACTGATCCCCTTTATGACTGTACTATATTTTGTTATCGTCTTGAACTAGTATATCGTGGTGCGGTGAATAAATGAATCTGAATCTACCTACAGTGGTCATGAAAATAATTATCTGGAAAATCAAGAATTCGACTGACTGAAAATGAATAAATGGATGGTTAAACAAATCAAGGATCAATTGAATGAATGCATCGATTGTTGATTTGTTTTTTGGATTAGGGTTTAACGTCGTACTGAAGCGTATTGTATTTAAATGACGATTTATTATCCATTTCACACTGTTCCTTACATAAATATGGTGGAAATGGGAGGGGGACCTCGTTATACTAACCCTGTGCTACATATATCACATCGTGCGTCTCACTCATTTACCTTATGCTCGACAGATGGGCTAGAACCCGTGAGAGGTAAATCAAAGTACGATTAGTTGGCCAACATACGAATCCACGGCCACAGGCTGAATGCATTGAATAAAGAATGAAAAGGAACGAAAGAAGAGAGAGGAAAATGGAACAGAGAAAGGGAGACTATTCAATAAATTAAAGGCATAGTCATATTTTGAGGTAGGTAGGCCTACTGTCAAGATTTGAGACTTGAGAAATAAAAACAAGATAAACGGGTGACTTATTAAACTTTAATAACGATAGGTACAATGGGTTTGCCGCCATATCTGTGTTTAAATTTAATTTTATGTAAACATTTTAACGTACATGGCCTAATGTATTGAAAGACTGGCAACAATTTTATTTTCCAGAGCAACATAAAGTACGGGTTATTTAAACTGTAGAGCAGTAAATCAAGCAAGAGACCAATATCAACAAGGCCAACGCTAATGGACATCCGGATCCTTATCTGATTCTGACAGAAACATATCATGAAAGCGAATTACCCAAAACAATAACAGGAATGAATCAATACAGCGGTTCAGGTATATAAAGCCGCGACAAAGCTTTAATATGCGATGGAGCCGAATATGTTAGAAACCAATATGTTTCAGCGCAATTCATATTACAGACAGCACGATATGACATTGTGCCAATACCCACGTGATTTGTTCATTGCAATAAAACCTTTACTTTATGTCATCCATTACAGAGAGAACTATTAAGATTATGGTCAGGTACATTACGAACGTAATTTGTAAATCTTGTTGGCGACTTCCTCTTCAGTATCTGTGATGGTCATTTAGGATTCATTGACGGGCTTCCGATGTTTTTTCCTGGACTTAATTTCGAAGTGTATAGGACTCCAGTACATAACACTCACAGCACTTCGCAACAAACTTATAAACATCGCCGACTTAATGCGGAAAAGAGCGCTGTAACATTGAAATGAAAGGTGGCTTGTACACTTTTGAGCTATATAGTTCAGTTTAAACAATGTGGCAGATTTACTCTCAATACAAAGTAGACATTTACTAGTTGCGCTTTTTTGCTGGAGTTTTGAGGGGGCAAGGAGCAAAGTAAAGTCATCAACCTGTCTTTCTTTCCTTCCTCACAAAAATCATTTGTGTTGACTGGTAGTGGCATCCCGTTAACACGGCCCATTGTATTTTCCCTTGAATTGTATCCAACACGATTGCGTTCAATCGGTCACTTTGTGAGACAAGTGTCATTACCTGCAAAGTTTGCTAATATTGGCAGGAGTAGTATATTAAAATGGCTATATCTGATTGAACTGTAACTTGTATTATTGATAAATCATGTCTAAGAAATCGTTGTGGCCTGTCATTGTCGCTATGAAGAAACGGGACAAGTATTGGGACATATTTCGTGTTACAAGTGTGTGCAAAAAGGTCAGAAAAAAACAGGCTCACGTTTTAACATTTTGAGTGCTAAACCAATGTATGTAAAGATTCCGATTTCACTGATTCGCATGCATGCATGAACTACTCTTTGACTTAAGAAAATGTAAATTGTCTGAATATATGTGTCCACACACTACATATCAAAATGGTTGCGGAATCGCCATGTAATGCTATTTAAAACATAACCAACGATAACACCAGAGACTGGCTACCTTAGTTAACAAATAAACTCAAGTTCAGCCAAGAATATTTATATGACAAACTATTTACAGACGAACTCATTAATTAGCATAACTTGGTAAATAGACGTGAAGATAGTTGAGGTCAAACAAATCATGCATCGTTCCGGTGAGTGTATAGTTCGTTATGTCCGGTCCATGTTGCTCATTCATCCGAAATGTTTGACTAAAACCTTGCACATCAGTCCGTATATAGCACATTGGTTTACTTTGTCAGGTAAGTCTCAGAATTCCAACGAACATGTATTTACCACATTTCAATCATTACAGCCGATTGCACTGAAGTTCAGTTTAACCGTGTTATCAAACATTGATGTAACATTAATTCCTTGAAATACGATGTCCATACGTGAAACCATTTGGCCACCAGACATGTACATCATGTATGAGTTTTAAAATGTGTTACACCCTACAACTGTTAAAATGGAAAATATGGTCTCAGCCTATCTTCGCAGAATCAGTGTAAACTCTTACAAATAATGGTTCTTTAGAAAAGATGGAACCACCTATATGGAACCATAAGCCAGAAGTGAAGAGCCGTAATTAATGGGTTCAATTAGGGTCATTTTGTTTCTAAAAGTGTACGTCTAATTGCGATACAGATGAGACAATCAATACACCTAGCTTCAAATAAGCCCAACTGTTTAGTGTTAGATTACGTGTAAATACTTTTAAACTGAATAATCATATCCTTTAATATGTATAATTCAAGCCCGGTAGAGGCAAGAAAGGTTTTTCTTTTTCTCTCTGGTCCAATAAAAAAGACGGTTTTTCTGAATTACATTTATTAAATTTTTATTGGACTAGCGTATGGTTTGACATGCATGAATAATTCACGTATGAAAATATCACGAGAAGCAAATGCCTCATATCAATTCACAGCAAGATGGTATAAATGTATTATAGTCAACAGTGTGATACGTTCCCCAAAATAACCTTTTATTTATTGATTGATTGATTAGTGTTTTGCGCCACAGTCGGCGTTAATTCAGCTATACGCTGTGACGTGAACAAATTTTAAATTTTTACCTATATCTAATGTTATGTATTGAACAATTATTGCAACCAGTAGCACCTTTTGCACCAAACATCACAACAAGAAATACATTGAACTGAAATTGACATACGTTTGTGATCGGATGTTAAATATGTCAATCTACGAAATGTTTCATTTTGGATCAAAATATTGTAAATATTGTGTTTAAACTATGTTAATTATAGTTATTTACAATCATGCATAGACAATTAGATAATGTTTAAGGAGCTTGATGACAGCATCGCTAGCAATGTTTAATTGCAATAATGAAACGTTTGCAGGTGGTTGCGATGGAGATACTTCGGAGATATCACAAAAGTAAAGTGGAAACTAAGCGCTGTGTTCTTTATTCTCTTTCTCAAGAGCGAATGTCAGGTCTATCTCCCTGAGAACATCGGTATATGACAGGTGTACACAACGAGGAGTTTAGCATGAAGAATTTATGTGAGCACTATCTGACTGACAGTCTCTGTGAATCGCGGAACGACTAAATTCTTGAAATACAACAGATCGTCATATTTGACATGAGATTTGCCAATCCGTGACGCAAGAGAGAACCTGTCCGCCCCGTTGTCTGTTTGATAAATCAGCTTCAGATGTGAAAGCAATGACTGTGTTTAGAGATATAAAGTGCCGTAGTTATAACGTCGTGATTATCTTTGGTTCATGCCAGTACATAGCATTTGACCGAAATGATAAACCCTTGTATAAATTGACTTCAGCAGGTTATATAGCAGTACAACATAAAACTGAGTCGCTTACTGATCATTCATTGCATTCTCTCAATGTTGACTATAGTGTATGCGGGTGGTCGGAGTGAGCCCTGCTGCTCTCATGGTTAAAGGGGGACTGGCAGGCGATCTGTTTGTGACGTCTTTGTATTGCGTCCTGTGATTGTAAAGTATTTGTCCCGTCTTGTCCTTGTTTGTAGCCAGTGGCGTCGAAGGTGGTTTCCTTCAGCCACTGGGCTGGTAAACCAATGTATGAATGAAATAATCTTAATCAAGGCAATTAAACCCAGCAAACAATCTTTCACAGATACAAAAACAATCGTTAATACAGGATTGCATTTTTACTAATAAAACCACTTGAAATACATGTATGTGTTGCTTAACCCTGTATCGAAACTGATTCAGAGTTGCACAGTCTGTACTACACGTCCTTGTGTTGTCCAAACTATCTCTACTTCCTGCTCCTCAATAAACAGCTGGCACTAACTGTATTCCAACTTCGATATTTGATAGATTGGCAAGGTAATGGCTACATGTACAAGCACCGACAATAAACCGCTCTCTTATGCACCAAACAGTGATATGTATACGGTGTGACTAGTATTCATGTTAATAGCTAAGTAAATGATAAGCCAATCAAATCTCCGAAAAAACTGTTGCTGGTGTTACAATTCTTTTCTGAGTTAGCCTCTCTATTTCATTTTGATTTGATTACTCTATTGTAAAGCAAAAGTGATGATTTGAACAGGTTGATTTACACCTGAGGAATCAAAGTAATGCTCCATTGTTCTGTTTTATAAAGTTACCATTCCCTCTAAGGGATCGGTCAAGGCGTTGCGCGCTTTCCTCCACCGTTGTAAGATAAGCAAAATAAACAACATAAACCACGAATGAAGCAATACCAATTCGTTCTGCTTCAAATATTGAAGCGGTCGATCTTTAAACATGGAACGCAATAAATCGATATCCGGTTTGCTCGTCCCACTCGATGTTGCATCACACGGCAAGCCTCATCTTGACGATCCTTGACAGGGTCAACGCACTCGAGAGCACCACGGATACATGTTTCCAGAGGACACCATCTCTGTCGTTATTTCTGTATTGAATAGATGTTTCACATTTTTAGGTTTGTATTTTACTTCCTTTGGTAATAGTTAGGTTACGCCATATATTGGAATCTATACGTAAATTCTAATTGTACAATATAAAAGCTACATGAGTCCATTCACAATTCCAATGAGTTAAAAGCTACCACTTATACCTATTGCGTATTTAACAGCTGCCAAAACATCAACATCTCTATCTGTCCGACTGGATGCGTTAATTTGAAAAGTCTTGAAAATGCTCCCTTTATCAACTCTGAAACCGAATGTTGGTATCAGTCTTCTTGAATAGCCTTTGTCTCTGTGTTCAATGGAAAACGATATTGCACCAATAAACATATATAATGTGTAAAATTAATTTGTCTTCTGAGAAATGCTGCTGAGTTGTTTCACTCCAATTCCATCTGTAAAACAGGTTGAAGATAAGACCAAAGTGTTACAGTGTATTTGGGGATTACAATTATAACAAAGACGGTAGGTTTTTAGATACATCTTATGAGTAAAGGTAGGGCTGGTTATACATTTAGTAGTGTGTATACATCGTGTAGTATTTTAAATAAGTAACGCAAATCAAAAATATATTAAACAAGCGCAAAAGTTAGCAAAACTCACTAGTGTGATACCCCCGCACCGAGGCTATAAGTTGTTCAAATGTATAAATAATACACTAGACTGCCATTTTTTAAATAAAATATAAGGCCTAGGAGTGCACAAATGGGCCATAACACATGCACATGTAAATAGCATAAAATTGTGTAACAGAAAGCAATATAAGTAGGTAAAGTGGAGCCAAAGAACAGACGGACAGATAAACTTCCAAGAATCTTACATGATTCGCTTAATGCAATTGCGCAGTCACAATATGTCAGCTGTTAAATGAACCAAGTTTAAGCTCAAACATCTGAATATGACAGGAGGTCGTGTGAAGGCAAATACCAGGCAGACGGATGGACAGACAGACAAACTTCGAAGAATGTTACATGAATAACACCATGACAGTGCACAGTCCCAATATGCCAGCTGTTAAACAAAATACATTTCATCTCGATATACATTGTGAACTTTTGGAGACGAAGCTCGGAATTTGACAGGAGGTAGAGTGAAGGCAAATGACGGGCAGATGGACGGACAGACAAACTTCGAAAAAGGTTACATGATTGTCACTATGACAGTACACATTTCCAATATGCCAGCTGTTAATTAAAATAAATGTCAGCTCGATACATTCAATAATTTTGGAGATAGAGCTCGGAATATGAAAGGAGGTAGGGTGGAGAAAGAACAGACAGATGGACGAACCGACAAACTTCGAAGAAAATTACATGAATAGCACTATGACAGAACACAGTCCCAATGTGCCAACTGTTAAATAAGATAGATTTCAGCTCGATACATTGACTGTGTTTGGAGATAGAGCTCGAAAAATGACAGAAGGTAGAGTGGAGGCAAATGACGGACAGATGGACGAACCGACAAACTTCGACGAAAATTACATGAATAGCACTATAACAGAACACAGTCCCAATGTGCCAACTGTTAAACAACATAAATTTCAGCTCGATACATTGACTATTTTTGGAGATAGAGCTCGAAAAATGACAGGAGGTAGTGTGGAGGCAAATGACGGACAGATGGACGGACTGGCAAACTTCCAAGAACGTTACATAAATTATCACTATGACAGTGCACAGTCCAAACATGCCAGCTGTTAGATAAAATAAATTTCCCCTCGATACATTGAGTGTTTTTGGAGATAGAGCTCGGTATATGATAGGAACTAGAGTGAAGGAAAATGACAGACAGACGGACGGACGGACGGACGACTGGACGGACGGACAGATGAAGGGCACCTATTTTCAGATACCCCCTCAAATATCTTGCGGTGCTATAAAATTGTTTTAACAACGACGGTAACAAATTTGATTTCGAGTGCATGTTTATTTGATTCGGACTTAACGCCATACTTAAGGCTATTTCACTCATATGACGGCGTGCCAGCCCAATGGGTGAAGGAAACCACCATCGACGCCACTGGCAACAGAAAGCTCCCTCCCAATCCTCCGCCATTTTAAGTGAACGAGAAGCTCGACATTTTACATTTCAGAACTGTTCCATCCCAGAATCGTATTACTTAAACAATGTGTTTGTTTGATTGGGGTTTAACGTCGTACTCAAAGGTATTTCACTTATATGACGACGAATTGTCCGCTGTTCCTTGCCTTATTACGGTGGAAAACCGGGAAGAAACCTCGTGAAAACTACCACCGCGATTGCCGCAGCCACATCATGTGACTTACTCATACACCTGAGGGTCGACTGACGGACTCGATCCTGTGAGCCACACATAGAAGAAGGCTTTTAATAGCAAGCGCACTCGCTAACCATTAAGCCACGGCCTCTATTACTAAAACAAACCTTTTGCTCAAATCTTCTGGGTCAATCAAACCCACTCAACTGCAGATCGCGTTCAGTGCATCCATCAAACTCCGGACAATTGTCTCATAATTCTTTCGTGTTATTTGGAATGCATTGAACATGCTGCGACGGCATTTAAGTGGATAGGTCTGGTTGACCTGCTCCAAATGCTTACGTCGAGGTTATGCTTCAATCCTTTGGTCTCGACAACTGGCAGCATTTGAATTTTTACAGTTTGCTTCAAAACTCCCGACCAAGCGATACTACTTCTTTCAGGGCAATATATACCGAACTGTGTCTATAACATATTTGTATTGACAAACGATCGCGGGAGATTTATATTATCCAATATATGAGTAAATTACAGTGTTATACAACCATGTGATATTTGTGTCATATCTCCACGTGTGTAATACAGCTTACACACGCTCTGGTTGGCCAGTATCTGTTCATTGATATAATGCAACCAATGAAATACTACAACTTGCAAAGACTTTTTTGTTCATAATTTGTAAATAGGGTATGTACAGTGGGAAAACAAACATGGCTGTCCTGCAGTTTGACGACCCCAATTTGTATCAGAAACAAAATTGAACCTTTGGCGCAAGTGTTTGTGTTATAGAATCGCCAATTTATGACATAAGATTTAAAGACATGCATGGTAAACTTAAGAAATGGAGCTAAGTATTGAATAGAACGTGAAATTTGTTATCCAATAATGCTAACTTGTTGTTTTTTTTTTGCGATTTGTTTTACCATTCTTATTCACTATCGAAATTTGCCTAGTCTATATAAGTCAAAATACTACGGGGGCAGCTATTTTAACATTGCCGCTTGACCAATCAGCTAACCACGTTGCTGCGCATATCTGGGTGAGTTATAATAAAAGACACGTGGATACCTAAAATATTACTTAGTGCACATGACCCATTGACCCCGTCTACCGCGACTAATTACCTGTTACTCTGACAAAGATATGCATAGGTAACGTGTCGTTGGGCCAGTTGTCTTCATAGCAATCGCCTCCAGAGCAGCTGTCGCAGTAGCAATTGCCCTGGGCGAATTATTCTCTGCTACTAAGTAAGTATTCCATCTTCAATGGTTTCAACTTCATTGACGCCAAAAACGGTTTGGCCAACAAACTGGTATATATACATATAGCAAATATTGTTCTTGTTGTTAAGAACGAAGCGCGCTCTTTGCAGCTCAGTGTAGTGTTTTGCTACAATAATAGTTCTCGATTAAGATATTTAATCTTAATCAAACTAGGAATTGCGTTTCGTGTAACAGAACCACACTATTGCTATTCCAACGTTTCGTGTAACAGAGAAACACTACGATTACAATTGTAACGTTTAGTGCAACAGTTATTACACTTAATTAAAAACTTTTACAATGTTCTATCTGATTTCACAGTTTGCGCTAAAACGATCATTCGCCAAAATAGTGGATTTATCTTTTAATAAAAGGTGCATTAAACAATAATAAGGAGGTATGGGTCTGTCTATTAGCTTCAATAAAGATAAACACGTGTTTAGGGTTGCACGCCTTACTTAATGACAAAACCACCAGAAACAGACCATTTTCGTGTCGCCCCTTAGTTCACATGGGTCCGGTGGTTCAAAGCTCCGTTAGCCTAACAGCCAGTTAGATGACTTCGCGTCACAGAGAAATGAACGTCACGTCGTAATAGAAATTCATTGTTACACAACGTCATCTAACCGAACGGTATCTTAACTGAGCTTTGAGCAACCGGCCCCAGGGCAACACGAAGCCCCTTCCAACTACACACAAGCCATACATGGTCGGGTCACATCATACATACAAATTATTTACATATCGATATATTTTATGAAAAGAATAAAACGTGTCAGTAATTGAAGTTATAACATATGTGCAAAAGTTGATTTTTTTTAACAAGGGATTTCAACAAGCAACAACATTTCATATAAAATGTACTCGGAGGAATAGATAATTCACCAAAGTGTTTCAGAATTGTGTATACAGTTAAATGAAGAGTACGTCCTGTCATCTATCAAACTGATGGACTTTCTTTTATTTGTTATTTGGATGTTTTTAGTCGCGACGACTGGCAGTCAAAATAAGATCAAAGACTATACGGTCCTTTGCTTTGTGTACACAATGCTAGGTTTAGTAGTGAGGCCCGAGGCACTTACAGGAAACCTCAATCAGTCTGACACTTTCTGTAAATCGTGAAGGAAACGATTTCTTCCCCAAAACATCGGTTCATAAAATTTGACATGAGATTTGTCAATCTCTGACGCAAGGGGAACCAGTCCGCCCAGATGACCCCTTCTGATCAATAGACTTCATTTATTAAGGTAATAACTATATTTACAGACACAAAAGTAGTAATAACGACGTAGTTATCTTCAATACATAGTGGTAGACATAAACCAGCCGCCAAGAAAAACCCGTATGGAAATGGACTTCCGTAGTTAAATGCAGATTAACTACCCCAATTATTTATGATTGTATTCAAACAACTTATCTATAATTGCGGTTGTCTTTGATCTAGACACAAAAGTATATCTTTATATCTGTTATGGCGTATGATTATATTGTCCATAGCATAGAGTAAATTTGATTTTAGCGTTAAGGTCATATTACATGTCCCGCCGCAGAATACTGGATTACTATTGTCTCCTAAAGTTACCTTATGTTTCCCTACGACCAATATGTTTTTATTTTTACTCGTGCGCTAAATTCCAGGATTCTTTCTCATATAAACAATAAAAATGAGCACAATACCTGGAAAGCCTGCAAAAGTTTTGTTTGCTATTCATTTTGTTTCCAAACATTAATAAATCAAATTATTTCCACGACATTCATAAGTACAGTAATATAACCTGCAAGTTTCGGGATAACCACGCCTTATTTTCTGATAGAACTCAATTTTTCGATACATATGCTTTTATCGGATTCAGGTGTGATAGCTATACAGGCAATGTGTATCGAACTTTAGTGTTCTGTCACAAAATAAGAAACGGTGATCCAGAAACTAAAAGTAGCATGTTATGATCACCATGGTTAGGCATGTATGATAATCCAACTCAAAGTAACACTTACAACACACAACAAGCGTTCGGTTTGTAAAGAAATGTATTCTGATGTAAGGCAAATTAGATGGCATAAAGAACAAAATCTAATATTTCTTACATAACTAAAATGACAAAAAACACTTGAGGATTACTCCAAATTCCAATTTCACACATGAACTACTTACCACCTTAAAACAGTATTAAATAAATAACGACCCAAGGAATCTAATACTCCACAGAATACGTTTTACCTAAAGAAGAAAAATACAGTTAATCGTCCACTGTTCGTCGACTTTTTGCTTTAAATCAAGGCAAACCAAATAATAATAGAAATTAGCTTATTTCTCTAGCTAAGCTTCACAAACTTCCCGTGTTAGCGACAGTAATGGCAGTTATATTTACAATGAAGAAGACATTTCGAGCGTATAATCAAAAGTTTGGTTTTCAACTTATTTAAATAAATAAAACTATTTAAATATAAAGATTAATGTCTTATTATACTATGGTTTCACTATGTTTACTGTACATGCAGTAAGATTATCATCGTTTGAAAACGGTTGTCAATGGCATAGCTTCTGTTATATACATTGTATATACCGGTAAATATATTATATGTAACTCTTGCATCCAGGCCTATCGTAAGTCGACACAACATTGAACACACGCACACCCAATATACGTCTTAAAGAGGAGTTTCATACCCTGATTATGTTGTGTAGATAAATATTTAGTTATAACAAATAAATTTAGTTTTGCGATATACATGTCGTATTACAGTAAGAATTCAACACACAACATCAGCAGTATGTACATTAAAGTTCAATCACAGTACAATGATATAGAAGACATCCACTATGAAGCACGGGATTATTTGAAAATAAGTCACAGTTCTGACCAGTCATAAACTGAAAACAGGAAGCATAATCCTTGACATGTGAGTTAGTCGGTTACTACACGAGTGTCGTGTAAATATCATGGGTATGTACAAAATGAATATGTACAAGATGAATATGTTAATGTAAAATTTATTATGAAGATGAACGAAGCAATACACCCCCAACTGCTGTCTACCACAAGGCTATCTGTGTGCGACATCACCTTTAACGCCTGTCACACTTAGGCTGATTTGAACAGACACAACAAGTCTGTTTAAGTGAAACCAAACAATTCCAAATGGACGAAACATTATTAATAAATGGTCACTGGAATGAGCCCAGTGCTGACTTCTTGGAGCATATCACACGCTTGGTTCCGAAGGCTTCCCCATTGGTAGAAACACAAGAATGATAATGGTGGAAATGGTCGATCCAATTAAAAATAACCAAAAGAGAAATCTGTCCATGACCTGTGCCACCAGACGCCACTCGTTTACAACATCTTGATATTCCTCCTCGCTATCCTGCTTTGATATTAATATTTTTAGGTGATTAGTGATTTTTTCTTTCGTTTCCACCTCACGACCGTGTTTATCGAAATAGCGACCACACGAAACGGTTCCTTTGTTGTGCCGCACGTTACCATTGCAGTTTTTACTGTCACGTGACTCCATAAAAGTTGACAAACAAATATCATCTTGTTTCCTAACAGATGCATACCCCTGTAGCTGTTTTACATTAGACCTCATACAGATAAGCCTTGCTATCAGTTCAAACATGATCACCCTCAACCATTTCGGTACCCTCTTCTGGTGCGGACTCACGTGATGAAGCTGTAACACGAACACTGTTAGGATGATCGACAGTGACGTCATCGCCATAGTCACAGTCAGGTAGATACCTGGAGTAAAAACAACATACGATTAACCATAACTTTCACTGTTTGCTTATTTAAATTGATGCACTGAATTGTTTCAACTATCTAACAGGCGCTTTATATATTATCAACTGTTGTCAACTCAAGTTGAAGTCAGCCAAGATCTCTGACATAATTTATACTTGACATCTCAAAACGACGGGCATGCCGGAACATCGGCTCAGTCGATATACGTACAGCGACATCTGAGGCGAATTACACAATACTAGTACACGAAAATGTATAATGTTATCTGTCGAAGGTTTTGCACCTTAGCGAGTTGATACAAACTAACAAATGAACTTAACTTGTATCGTTGCTCAAATCACAGTTAAATGCAAGGAGATTCTTCTTTTTTTTGACATCAGGTTAAGATAGAAAGAGGTGGATTGTGATTGTAATTTTAGCAACAACCTGATCACATGATACCATCGAACGTTGAGGCACATTTCAAAGGAAACTATATCAGCATTATTTCACATCCCCAGATTGTGTTTATTTCATCAAAGATTAGCTGAGTGTGAATTGTCAGGGATGTTACGACAGGAGTGAGTCATAAACACGGATGATAAATTGTAGTTACTAAAGACATGTATTTGTAGAATTTTCGTTATTTTAGGATAACACTTTCTTAGTTTGAACAGATTCTAGTTAAGAAAATTTTGCAGGTTAAAACCCGTTCGGGAATCGAACTCACGACCCTCAGAGTTAGGCATCGAATCGCATATATTTGTAGTAAATTAAAAGGAGACACGAAATATAAGCGAGTGCCATAAAAAGTAAGTTGTAAGTTTGATAATTTCGTACAAGTTAAATTTGTTTACTTGACATCTGCCGCATGTTAGAAAATATGCTGTATATCCATGGGGGCATACACGTTTGACCATACCTTTACTCTACGAGGAGGGGAGAATTTTAAATAGAATGCCAATTAACATGCTCGCCTCCTCGTAGAGGAGAGATTTGGTCAAGTTCGAATGATCCAGTGAAAATGTTACATGTGTTGCACTATGCGGCGATTTTATCAAGTAACAATTAAAAAACAATTAACTTGTATGGGTTTCACTTTGCTATATCGACTACAATTGTCAACATTCATTTTCAGTATTGTCAATAAATAACATAAAATAGTTCCCAGCCACTTTTGCAACCACGAAAATCGAACCGTCAGAGTAACACACCGCAATACTGGCAGAAAGAATTGAGACCACACGGACAACCCTGCCTACAAGTTCAAATATCCTTTTTAATGAACTAGAAGATTCGCTGATTAAGCGAGTGTTTTTTCGGAGGAATGGATATTCTGATGGCAGATGTCAAGGTTATCGCGTGGAAGATAGCATACGGGTACAAATGTTGGAAACCACAATTGCCGTGTAATCTATCTTTGAAAAGGAGATGACAGTTGCAACTGAAGTCGCGCGATAAAAGTCCAGGGACGATAAAGCTCCAATTGTTTTCTTTTTATTTTGCGGTATATACTCCTCATGTACGGTGTATTGGTACTGGGATAGTGATACATATTGAAAAGCCATTTTGCATAATGCTTTGGTATTTTAAAAAAGAGAAGTAACTGCAATTGGTTTTTCCCAAGAAAAGCAATAACGTGACTCGCTAAACGAGTCATCCCGTTGAACTCATTAAGACACACTTTGAATACTGGCTACCAGGGTCATTAATTTCGGCGTCAGCAACACACCTTTGGTGACATTCACCTCTAAAGTCTAATATATACTTACCAATCAACGGGACAAACTCTGACGTGGCTGGCATGTTTTCTGCAATCAGTAACATGAACACAGAGAACGCTAGAAGAACCGTAATTCCCAGCGTAATTTTCTCTCCTGAGTCGGGAGGCAACCAAAATCCCAGTAAACTCAATATCGACAACCACAAACACGGGAAAATAATATTAAACAAGTAGTATAAAGTTCGTCTACGCATCGTTATAATGAAGGTAACATCCGGGTACGGTTCAATGCAACATGCGTAGTACACTTCATGTCGTATAATCTGTATGCCTATTAGGTCCCATTCTCCGCTAAACACGTAATTAGCTAAGTCCACTTCTGCAGATCTATTAGTCACGTCAACTTGAAAACCATCGTACGTCCAGGAACCAAATTTCATTTTACAGCTCTGATCATCAAACGGGAAATAGGTGATATCAATTTTGCACGAACTTCTCAGTTTAGCTGGAGGAGACCAAAATACGCTGCCTGTAAAATCCACCATGGCTTTACTCTGCATGTAACCTGTTGTGAAGTCATCCGCGCTGCGAGGAGGAGAAAAGGATAAGTGAAAATGTTACATTTAATTTTTTTAAATAGATAAGTAAACAAAAGCATAGATTGTAAGTCCAGAATATGATTGATTGGTCGAATGGTGTTTAACGCCGTCCAAGCATGTTTATATATATGACTGCTATATCCGACAATAATGGTGACACTATAAACACGACCATAAACTGTGTTTGTTTGATTGGGGTTTAACGTCGTACTCCAGGGTATTTGAATGCTATGACGACAGATTCTCCACTTTGCACCATCCCTTGCCTAATTACGGTGGAAAGCCGAGAGGAAACCTCATGTTTCACAGTCACATAGTTTCTGGTGAACCCGTTACTCATGTTTCACAGTAACAGAGTTTCTGGTGAACCCGTTACTCATGTTTCACAGTAACCATGTTTTTGGTGAACCCGTTACTCATGTTTCACAGTAACAGAGTTTCTGGTGAACCCGTTACTCATGTTTCACAGTAACAGAGTTTCTGGTGAACCCATTACTCATGTTTTACAGTATTTGGTGAACCTGTCACTACGGTTTCACAGGAACACACTTTTCGGTTACTCTGTT
>JARDVA010432733.1:0-14070 GCA_030265315.1 Mopalia swanii | reverse complement strand
AACGACTGAGCTACAGAGGCCCACGATAGAACAGGTCTCTGGCTAACAGGGCCAACGCTCTAACGACTGAGCTACAGGCCCACGATAGAACAGGCCTCTGGCTAACAGGGCCAACGCTCTAACCGATTGACCCACACAGGCTCACGGTAGAACAGGTCTCTGGCTAACAGGGCCATCGCTCTAACCGACTGAGCTACAAAGGCTCACGGTAGAACAGGTCTCTGGCTAACAGGTTCAACGCTCTAACCGATTGATCTACAAAGGCACACGGTAGAACAGGTCTCTGGCTAACAGGGCCAACGCTCTAACCGATTGACATACAAAGGCTCACGATAGAACAGGTCTCTGGCTAACAGGGCCAACACTCTAACCGATTGACATACAAAGACTCACGGTAGAGCAGGCCTCTGGCTAACAGGGTCAACTCTTCAATCGATTGACCTACACAGGCTCACGGTAGAGCAGGCCTCTGGCTAACAGGGTCAACTCTCTAATCGATTGACCTACAAAGGCTCACGATAGAACAGGTCTCTGGCTAACAGGGCCAACGCTCTAACCGACTGAGCTACAGAGGTTCACGGCAGAACAGGCCTCTGGCTAACAGGGCCAACACTCTGACCGAATGAGCTACAGAGGCTCTCGATAGAACAGGCCTCTGGCTAACAGGGCCAACACTCTAACCGATTGACCTACAAAGGCTCACGGTAGAGCAGGCCTTTGGCTAACATGGTCAACACTCTAATCGATTGACCTACACAGGCTCACGGTAGAGCAGGCCTCTGGCTAACAGGGCCAACACTCTAACCGATTGACCTACACAGGCTCACGATAGAACAGGTATCTGGCTAACAGGGCCAACACTCTAACCGATTGACCTACACAGGCTCACGATAGAACAGGTCTCTGGCTAACAGGGCCAACACTCTAACCGATTGACCTACACAGGCTCACGATAGAACAACCGTATATATGAGTATATATTGAAACTATATTGAAGCATCTAACAAGTAAAAAAAAAACCTCAGTAAAAAACAATAGTGATGTACATAGTACATTTACCATTCAAATTTAACCTGGCTTAGAAAATGTTGTGGGTTTTTTTTTTTTTCATTTCTTTTTCAGGATTAAGCCATTCAAACATTTTTCCTCAAAATGTTTACTTTCAAATGTCATTTAAACAGTGATATTTAATGGCCTAATTTATTTTATTATTGATGTTTTCTGGTAATTTTCTCGCCCAAAGCCCTCGTTTTTAAACAAATGTCGATACTTGCCAGTTCTACAAGGTTTTTCCATAGTTTGCATTCAGTTTGAACACTGTCAAACTCACCAATATCAATTTGAGCAGTAGATAATGTCACAAATACAAAGAAAAATACATCTAGAAAATATCACGGACAAAAATTCACAAGCTTCATGTTAATTGGCTATAGTTATGATGAAATTTGTAAAACGTGTTAGAAATAAATAATATTCCTATGCGTTCTGACTTTATAAAGCGGCTAACTGCATCTCAGCCGCCCGCCATTTGCTTAGCATCTCGGTAAGATCTTGACGCTGGGAGGCAATGTCTTCTCTTTCCTGGAACACGTTTGCCAGCTCCTTGTCGTCACATGCCACTGCAAGCACGTACTCCTTTATTTGGTCTTGTAACACACGTAAAACATGGTAGAATACCGTCTGTGGAATAGTGTCTATCACACGACGAGTTGCAACCTTTCCAAAATAAGACAAAACAAGTATTATTAAAAAAAAACCATTTGATTAAATAAAATTTAATGACCAAAGCAATTCGGTGTAAGTAAGCCAAGGATGTTGTGGAGCGAATATTACACTTGTTCGGGTACATATGGCGCACTTTCATGGTTGCTAAACTTGTGAACTTTAAAAAAAGATGTGTTAATTTTGCATTTGTGATGACAGCACAACCAGATCAGCCAAACAACAGAATGACAGATTGAGCATCAAATATAGATTTGCCAAGCTGTTTCTTAGGGTCTTATTTTACGAACAAACAAGAGCCACAAAAACAGTTTACTATTTACTCTTCAATGTATACTTTACCTAAAAGTATTTATTAAATACTTTTAGGTTAGAAATGAACGTTCGATTTTTCGAGAAATATTATATCATGGGTGTATTGTTGAAATTTAAAGTTATCTCGAGCAACTTTATCCGCTGATCAATTTCACAATGTGCAGACTATGAATGTCAATGACGTCATCACCATATCATTGGGGCGGCCATACACAACAGACATGTCGCCCCTGAGTTAGCTAGTGCGCTAGACAGCGACACTCAGATATCTACGCGCCATATTGAAAAATCAAGACAAAGGGAGACGACTCTCGACGCACTAAAAACAGCCGGACTATTTTCACAGATTTGCTTATCGTGAAAAGCTGTCAAGCTGTCATCGCTTTGATGTCAAAATACATATGCCATGGCAACAATAGGCCCATATAACCTACATATAAATGATTGCATTTAAATAGATCAGTTAATGGTTTATGATGTTGAATGTAATTTTTGCTTGTTTGTTAATATAAATTTAATCAAAAAAAATAAATAAATAAAAAGACATATTGAAGGCCTATCTCTAATATAGGATACGTGACTTCTATTATTATTCTTGCATGGTTGTGATCATCAACTTACAGATGGTTATAGTGTCAGATACGATCTATATCCTATACATCTTGCTTAATTTGCACAGCAATAACAATAACTTTGTTTTCAACAATTAACCCCGCAGTCATTGTACCAGGCAACATGGTACTGTTTCTTCAATTCTGTATTAAGCTTATAGGCATCACTGACTCTTGCTTACTGGTGACAATACTAATGATACTGATGTTTTACTGAATTTCTGTTCAACTTCTATCTATAGTAGCATAACTGCATGTATAATTGTAGGGAATTTTTTTTTTTTCTCCTCAACATATTGTGTAATATAAGAGTTGTAATCCTGTCTTTCCTTAGCACTGAAGGAAAATTAACTTTCCAATTTCCAACATTATGGAAACGCTTCACATCTTGGTTGTGCTAATGTCAATTATTATTGGAATACACCGCCGTCATGTAAGTGAAATACCCTAAAGCACGGCTTAAAAACACCAATGAATCAATCAACCAAAAATTCATACATATACACAACTTATAGCTTTACTATAATATAGCCCTCTAGAATATTTACCACCGGGTCCATCTTCTCTAGCCAAGAGTTTTATTCCGAGCTACTCTGAATTACAACCCTTGGCCGATAATTCACATATAAATAGAAATTAAGCTACATGTACGCCCCCCGGCGGATAAATTGACGAGCTTTGAGTTAAAGAGCTGATGACATATGTTGCTTGTTAGTCTCTATGTTTTGACAATTTGTTTAACTTTGTAAAGCACTATAGGTGTATATATGGAGCGTTTGTGTCTGTAGGGGTGGGTACATATGCAATACTCTCATTGCGTTGGTGGAATACCCCGAACACATCCCTTTGTCGACAACACTTCACCCACTTTTATTATTGACTATCGCTGTTACTTTTACTAGCAGATTCCTTTCGCACCACAACATCTGATTGGTTGCGTAGGACTTTCCACGCATGCAATCAATCGCTTGGAAGCCGAGTCCGATTATACGTGAATTATCCGCCAAGGGTTGTAATGCAGAGTAGCTCGGAATAAAACTCTTGGCACTATAGTGAAGATGCACCTGATCCTGCATTATGGAATTCCGCCGAGAAACTACAATTGTTGTCACTGGCTCATCCAATCAGTGGCCCGACAGGGTAGCGGTACAATGTATAGGGCTAATTGTTTCGTCTTAGTCCTACGTCCCGGATATTTCAACCCGTGGCGGAGGTTGAGAATTGATTGATTCGCCGCTATCGCTGGTCTCTCAAAACATATGTTTGATTTTTCTCTAACTTGTTTTTAGATACACGAGACACAATGACTTGTGTTTTACCTACCAGCAATATTCTTTTTCTGGCGGTTTTCCATATTATCTTTGCAAAGGGAGACACTAAAACGTGTCAACTCGGATGAACAGTTGAAATAAAACTTTATTTAAACGTCAGGAAAGGAAGAAGGAATTAGATTAGCGTGTCCATGGTGTTAAAAAAAATAGAAAATCACAGAAAAAGATGTAAGTTTCGAGAGACCGGCGATAGCGGCAGGTGTATTTCCAGCCTCCCCCGCGGGTTGAGGTATAACCGAGACGAAGGTAATTAGCCCTATCTATACACTGTGGTAGGATAGCAGTATACTATAGTAAATTGCTTTGTCTTTTAAGTCACATTAAAACTTATTTTAACCGCTTTTACACGAAAAGATGGACCAAAATCTGGCGATTACTCCATCAGTTAATCGCGAAAACCTACACAAATCCATACGCGTGCTAATTAACCCCCCAATCCTGGTTAAAATAGCCACGCAACAGCCCAGTGATTGTTGTAGAGGATTCTGGGAGTAGGCAATCACGTTGTCACATTATGTGGGGCGCCAAGTATTCATTATAATTTATGACATTAAAAAATTACCACATGATCTACTGTCTAATTTTACGTCCTGGCTTCATGGTTTAATAGCTTGTTTCTCTATGAAGACTTATATGCTCTGTTGATACATGTGCACATCTGTGAAATAAAGCTAGCACAGAACCATGAGCAGCGTGCAAAAAACATCCCGAATCAATTGAGAGCACAAAACAGAAAGATTATCCTACCCGCATATAAGCTGAAGTTCCATCCATGATATCTTGAACATAGCGAGTCCAGCCAGGATCGTCACCCTCAACAACTGAAGGCTTTAAGCGCTTTTCGTCCACCAATACTGCATCTGAAAACCACCAAGAGCATAATGAACACAATGGACCTTCAGTAAGACCATGGACATGCTTTGTCTATCATGTATTTTCTTCATGAAAATTCCCGAACCATGGTTAAGTCCTAATTTCTGGATTTGTAGACTTTTCGATGCCAACGTCACTGCTGCAAAACGACTGATGAGTTTTATAATTATTAAAACAGATTGTACATTATTTATGATAATAGTGATTGACTTCTTTACGACATATATGTAGAATAACCACGAACCTTTTAAGGCAATATTGCATTTTTTGATGCACGAATTTTGAACTGGGTTGGATATTGTGCCCTTCAGCGGATACAGGCTAGAGAAGCAGCGCTATGTGAATGGACATGGGAAATCGTTGTGTGTGAATAAAATTAATACCAATGAAACATGAAAATAGATGGAATGTTGTACCTCTTTCAGCATTGTATGTATTATCTTGGGTCCACACATTAGATTCTTGTTCAAACAATTTCTTAATATCAGCTTCCGCATTGCAAATTGCAAACTGTAGCCTTTCGTCCACAATTTGCTGTAATCAAAAACACAAGAGGCTGTAACTGAGACGTCACAATTATACAAATAAGTCACAAGCGTGCTATAAAGATTCCAATATAATGTCTATTAAGTGTTTCTATGCTGATTCAAATGCAATGTAAATATTCTATTACAATGTGTATTAACTGTCACTATAAAGATTATATTACGATGTGTATTAACTGTCACTATAAAGATTATATTACAATGTGTATTAACTGTCACTATAAAGATTATATGACGATGTTTATTAACTGTCACTATAAAGATTATATTACGATGTTTATTAACTGTCACTAAAAAGATTATATTACGATGTGTATAAACTGTCACTATAAAGATTATATAACGATGTTTATGCACTGTCACTATAAAGATTATATTACGATGTTTATTAACTGTCACTATAAAGATTCTATTACGATGTGTATTAACTGTCACTATAAAGATTATATTACGATGTGCATTAACTGTCACTATAGAGATTATATTACGATGTGTATTACCTGTAACTATAAAGATTCTATTATGACGTGCATTAACTGTAACTAAAAATATTATATTACAATGTGTATTAACTGTCACTATAAAGATTATGTTACGATGCGTATTAACTGTTACTACAAAGATTCTATGACGATGTGCATTAACTGTCACTGTGAAGATTATATTACGATGAGTATTAATTGTCCCTATAAAGATTCTCTTACGATGTCTATTAACTGTCACTATAAAGATTATGGTACGATGTGTACTAACTGTAACAACAAAGATTCCATTACGATGTGCATTAACTGTCACTGTGAAGATTATATTACGATGAGTATTAATTGTCACTATAAAGATTCTATTACGATGTGAATTAGCTGTAACTAAAAAGATTATATTACGATGTGTATAAACGGTCACTATAAAGATTATATTACGATGTGTATTTACTGTCACTATAAAGATTATATTACGATGTGTATTTACTGTCACTATAAAGATTATATTACGATGTGTATAAACTGTCACTATAAAGATTATATTACGATGTGTATTTACTGTCACTATAAAGATTATATTACGATGTGTATTAACTGTGACTAAAAAGATTATATTACGATGTGTATTAACGGTCACTATAAAGATTATATTATGATGTGTATTGACTGTCACTACAAGGTTCTATTACGATGTGTATTAACTGTCACTATAAAGATTATATTACGATGTGCATTAACTGTCAATATAAAAATTATATTACGATGTGCATTAACTGTCACTATAAATATAATTAAAACATTTTGCTGAGTAAACTCAATAAGGATATCCCCCTATAATTGCCAGGATCTTTTACATCACTGCTTTTATATAAGGTACGCTCATTGATTTTTTTCCGCTGGTCTGGAAGTCCACCATTTTCAAATATTTGGTTGAAAAGATTGAGTAAATAACGAATTACAACATTTGATGAACATTTAAAAGACCCACCAAGTAAACCATCGATACCTGGTGATTTGTTTATTTTTAAATGATCCATGCATGGACTATTTGATTTCCAATTCAGTTATTGGTACATTAAGTGTTTCGGTGACATACTTTCCATTCTCTTATATCAGTGGATTTACAAACACTGGTAAATGGTCAACTCCCGAAGTTCCAAATGATTTAAATAAATTAACAAAATAGGCGAACCAAGAATCTGATGGGATTACATTCGTGCTCTTTCGACATCTAATGCTTTTAATAAGTGCCCAAAAAGTTTGACAGTTCGAATTGTGTAAGAGTTCTACTTTTCAATACGATGTCTATTAACTGTTGCTATGGAGATTTCAATACGATGTCTATTAATTGTTGCTTTCAAGATTTCAACACGATGTCTATTAATTGTTCCTATGGAGATTTCAAAACGATGTGTATTAACTGTCACTATGGAGATTCCAACACGATGTCTATTAACTGTTGCTATGGAGATTTCAATACGATGTCTTTTATTTGTTGATATGGAGATTTCAATACGATGTCTATTAATTGTTGCTATGGAGATTGCAATACGATGTCTATTAATTGTTACTTTGGATATTTCAATACGATGTCTATTAACTGTTACTATGAAGATTTCAATGCGATGTCTATTAACTGTTGCTATGAAGATTTCAATACAATTTCTATTAATTGTTGCTATGGAGAATTCAATACAATGTCTATTAATTGTTGCTATGTAGATTTCAATACGATGTCTATTAATTGTTACTATGGAGATTTCAATACGATGTCTATTAACTGTTACTATGAAGATTTCAATATGATGTCCATTAACTGTAACTATGAAGATTTCAATACGATGTCTATGAACTGTTGCTATGTAGATTTCAATACGATGTCTATTAATTGTTACTATGGAGATTTCAATACGATGTCTATTAACTGTTGCTATGTAGATTTCAATACGATGTCTATTAATTGTTACTATGGAGATTTCAATACGATGTCTATGAACTGTTGCTATGAAGATTTCAATACAATGTCTATTAATTGTTGCTATGGAGATTTCAATGCGATGTCTATTAATTATTACTATGAAGCTTTCATTACGATGTCTATTAATTTGTACAATGAAGATTTTAATCCGATGTGTAATAATTGTTATTTTGGAGATTTCCATACAATGTCTATTAATTGTTGCTATGGATATTTCAATACGATGTCTATTAATTGTTGCTATGGAGATTTCAATACGATGTCTATTAATGGTTGCTATTGAGATTTCAATACGATGTCTATTAACTGTTACTATGGAGATTTGAATACGATATCTAATAATTGTTGCTATGAAGGTTTTAATACAATGTCTATTAATTGTTGCTATGGAGATTTCAATGCGATGTCTATTAACTGTTGCTATGGTGATTTCAATACGATGTCTAGTAATTGTTGCTATGGAGATTTCAATGCGATGTCTATTAACTGTTGCTATGGTGATTTCAATACGATGTCTATTAACTGTTGCTATGGAGATTTCAATACAATGTCTATTAATTGTTACTATGAAGATTTCAATACGATATTAACTGTTGCTATGAAGATTTCAATACGACGTCTTTTATTTGTTGATATGGAGATTTCAAAACGATGTGTATTAACTGTCACTATGGAGATTTCAACACGATGTCTATTAACTGTTGCTATGGATATTTCAATACGATGTCTTTTATTTGTTGATATGGAGATTTCAATACGATGTCTATTAATTGTTGCTATGGAGATTGCAATACGATGTCTAATAATTGTTACTTTGGATATTTCAATACGATGTCTATTAACTGTTACGATGAAGATTTCAATGCGATGTCTATTAATTGTTGCTATGTAGATTTCAATACGATGTCTATTAACTGTTGCTATGGAGAATTCAATACAATGTCTAGTAATTGTTGCTATGGAGATTTCAATGCGATGTCTATTAATTCTTACTATGAAGCTTTCATTACGATGTCTATTAATTTGTACAATGAAGATTTTAATCCGATGTGTAATAATTGTTATTTTGGAGATTTCCATACAATGTCTATTAATTGTTGCTATGGATATTTCAATACGATGTCTATTAATTGTTGCTATGGAGATTTCAATACGATGTCTATTAATGGTTGCTATTGAGATTTCAATACGATGTCTATTAACTGTTACTATGGAGATTTGAATACGATATCTAATAATTGTTGCTATGAAGATTTCAATACGATATTAACTGTTGCTATGAAGATTTCAATGCGATGTCTATTAACTGTTGCTATGGTGATTTCAATACGATGTCTATTAATTGTTGTTATAGAGATTTCAATGCGATGTCTATTAACTGTTGCTATGGAGATTTCAATACGATGTCTATTAATTGTTGCTATGGAGATTTCAATGCGATGTCTATTAACTGTTGCTATGGAGATTTCAATACGATGTCAATTAATTGTTGCTATGGAGATTTCAATGCGATGTCTATTAATTGTTGCTGTGGAGATTTCAATACGATGTCTATTAATTGTTGCTATAAAGTTTTTAATACGATGTCTATTAATTGTTGCTATGGAGATCTCAATACGATGTCTATTAACTGTTGCTATGAAGATTTCAAAACGATGTCTATTAATTGTTACTATGAAGATTTCAAAACGATGTCTATTAATTGTTGTTATGGAGATTTCAATGCGATGTCTATTAACTGTTACTATGGAGATGTCAATACAATGTCTATTAATTGTTGCTATGGAGATTTCAATGCGATGTCTATTAATTGTTGCTATGGAGATTTCAATGCGATGTACTATGAAGATTTTAATAGGATATCTATTAATTGTTACTATGGATATTTCAATGCGATGTCTAGTAACTGTTGCTATGGAGATTTCAATACGATGTCTATAAATTGTTGCTATGGAGATTTCAATGCGATGTCTATTAATTGTTGCTATGGAGTTTTCAATGCGATGTCTATAAATTGTTGCTATGGAGATTTCAATGCGATGTCTATTAATTGGTTCTATGGAGATTTCAATGCGATGTCTATTAATTGTTGCTATGGAGATTTCAATGCGATGTACTTTGAAGATTTTAATACGATGTCTATTAACTGTTACTATGGAGATTCTAAGATGCGTGCATTCCACAAGTAGGCAGTAGGTAATGTGAAAAAAAAAGCCCAACTTCATTCTGGTCACAACTCTAGGAAATCTAGATTGCTGGGAATTCTGAGACTAACCTTGACGCGTCTGCTCAAGTTTGGGTACTTTCCAAATGTCACAGAAGCCACTTCACGTAGTATGCTATTTGCATGGCTCGATGTATTGCAGAGATATGCATTTGCCGGAGGTGCCCACTTTTCTAGCAATAAGACGATTATCTGTTCACACAAAGGGTAACAGTTTACAAATCCGGGCAGTTCCTTTCCTCTTTGTTCCTTTAAATTCTCCAGGATTGTTTTATCTGAAAGACTGGCCAACACACCTGAAGCAGGACCAGATTCACAGATATTAAAGAAGATGTGGCCATCCTGACTATATGAATACGATTAAAATATGACTTACCAATGCACGTTATATTTGAGATAAGTTTGTTTGGTATAGCACAAACAGCATTGCAGATTATAAGTAGCGAATGTCCACTACCGAGAAATGCGTCCGTAAGCCCCCTTCCTCTCCCTATCCTACTAAAATAGTCGAGCAAGTGAATATGAACGATAGGACAGAGAGCATACAGATAAAAAAGAATGGTGTCTCTAATGACTTTGTCATTAAATGTTCCATGACGGATTCGACTAGCTAAAATTTATTACATTTGTGTTTGCACAATCATTTTAATATCAAGGGTTACAAAAACTTATTTTGAATTATTATCAAATTTATTGTGTTACCTTGAATCGTTATGCATGAGACTTCCGTCGCAAACAATGAAGTTTCTTCCCTCCATTTAGTGAACAGCTTCATGTAGCTTACTTGGTCGCTGTAATTACCTTTGCAAATTTTCTCAACTGTACCAGTGTACTCAGTGAGAATCTAAGAGAGATAGAAAAAGACAACCAGCTCATTAATTCCAATTACTTTATAACAAACAAATTATGACAGATGGCTCTAAGTATAGATTAGTGATTGGTTGATGTTATTTATACCATCTGTGTGTGTGCGTACAACTATCCAGTGTATACCTAATTTACTCTACTGTTCACGTAATAGCACAAAAGTATCAACTAATTCAGAGAGGATTATCAGTGATATACTTACTGCTAGTAGCTCTCGTTTTTTCGTCTCTTCGTTATCCGATGGCCCTTTGCCTAATGCATCCAGTTTCTTTTTCAGCTGGTTTAATTGGTCACTGACTATCTTGCTCATGCTTGGCAGACCGGACTGTATCACACCAACAGAGGACAAATCAGACAATAAATAACGTATCAAAAATTGTTAAATCTTATGGAATATCACTAAAGAAAGGATACCCTTGGAGAACAATTTATTATTAAATAATGCCCCATGTCACAGAGATTAACGAAATAATAGAAACAATGATAGATTACATCCTGGCGGAGACTGCAGATATCCTTCATTGCACTAATTGATATAAATCACAATGGTGCCCACATTATTAGACTGAACAGTTGAACTCCCCCTTATAACAAATAGCATGATAACCCACGCGTGTACTGTTTCATTCATCAATTAAACAGTCACAATTAAAGGCAGTTCCAATGATTTATAAAAAAGAGGCGGATAACAATTCTTTCCTCACCCTAATCTTTGCCGAAAGCTCCTTGACCATTTTGTCCGCAACATTACGAATACCAAACAGTCCTTTTCTCATCCCACTAAACAAGGAACATTGGAACAATGTTAGAAATAACAGTAATCCGAAAACAAAATATTTCACAGGAAAAGGTTGTTTTACTGAAGGCGCTGGGTGAGATTCCACAAAGCAATATTCGACAAAGTAAACATGTATAATCGCAAATAACACGAATTTCATATTTGTACTGTAATTGAAGTATATTTATGCTGTTAGCTATGGAGGAACACTAATCTCTCGACACAGCTATACTGTGTATATAATACTTCAAATTATGGTTGTTTTGTTGTTCAATCTTTGGGAATACACCGTCCTCATATATGTGAAATATCCACCAGCACGGCCTTAAACACCACTCATCAATCAATCAATCCAGTGTACTAATATTACATCGTATTTTCCTTATATTGCGTATATGCTAAATGTTATAAAGATTATTTAAGTGGCATAAGACGTTGGTCTCTATACTTGAACGATCCCTGGAATGAAATAGAAACGTAGTATCCAATGAATTTATAACTTGTTATCCAAACCAAGTCTTTCCATGTTAATGTTATAAAGGTATTAAATACCAGTTAAATATCCAATGTCTGTATTTAACAGTAAGTGATTTATTTTTCTATATTTTTACTTTAATCAAACGTTACTTGGTGAAATCTACTGAGGGTCTACTGTGATAAACATCTTATTGTTTTATTAGTCCGGACAAGAAGACTTAAATATCGTGCCTGTCAATAGTATCTAACTGCTTTGACTGAGAAATACGCATAGCCTACATTATGTCTTATATACGGTATGAAATACACCACACTCACCCAAAATGTGAGTGGAATTTAAAGAAAGTTTCCTCGGCCCTGGACGCATCTGATAAAGTGACAAGACTTTCAACATCTTTTTGAGAGCGACATTTAACTCCAAAAACACCTAAACCCAACTTCAGCTTGTTATTGTTTAGAACGTCCATCACAAATCTCTCCGAGCCTGGCCCAACTAAATCCATTTTCGTCATAACAGCTGGTATGAACAAAAGTAAAATACTTATTATATTCTCAATCATAATCAATTTATTTTAATATTATCGTCATTATAACTGATATGAAATGATGACAAACTGAGGTAATTTGACACTTACTATCTCAACATTGGTTTCTTGAAGTGCTCTTTATGATGAGTGTTGAATAGAGTATTTAATGGTGAAACTAGCAAGCCTACCATCATGTGCAAAGTGTAATAGTACAAAATCAAAGCTATAAACGGCAAGTCCTGAGTCCACAATGTTAAGGACTCTACCGCTAATCAGGAGTAAAAATGCGACCCTTATCGTATCATGGCTTTTTCGGTCATTTCCCAAGGATGATTATATTAAAACACATATATTTAGGAAGATGACTTCAAGATTATAAATATAATGTTATATTATGATTTATTTTATTTTATAATGGCTTTAATAAACAAAAACGTCAAATAATTTGAAAAATGGACCTTTGTTTATAACTTATTTTTTCTAGGTGGTTGGAATTTTTTTCTTCAAAATTCCATGTCTTTGTAGTCAGGTATTTAAACTAAAAAACAGTCATAGGATTTTTCTAAGTTCAATTTAGTTTTTGCACAATAGATAAAAAACATAATATTTGAGGCACGCATTTTACAACTAAAATCTAAAAAAACATTCTAAAATACTTTTTTGGAGTCAATTTGTTTGCATTATCCAGATTATGAAAAAAAAGATTTCTGAAAGGCAAATAAAAAGGCAAGACTAGCGGTAGCGTCCTTAAAGACTTACAAAAAGAAAAAATGACAATAACAAAAAAATGTATATTAAATAACGTTATGTCACCCATTGTACGCTGCAATTGTGGATCCACATCCTTGGCCAGTCGTAAAGCCCCGACAGTGTCGATGTCCGTTCCGGCCGGAAATACCGCCAAAATGAGAGCTTGATCGGACTGGATGTACGATTTAATCATACACTTTATCTACAAAATGGAGAGACATCAGTAAACGTAACGATGACTTTATCAGGTATCTTGTATATGATTATTTCTTAGATGGCATAGATCAGATTAAGTTCTGAACAAGAAAACCAAATAAACGACTCGACATTTTCCAAGGCGTATTTCTAGAAAACTATTACCGGTAGAAACTTCGAATTTGTAACATTGTAAACAGTGCAATGCGATCGTATAAAGGGTGCCTCATTCTTTACAAGTTCGTTGTATTTTACATTTTTAGAAGACTTTCAAAGATGTGAAAGACACCAAAATCCGCTGGAATCGTTCTAATCAAATTTAAACAAGAGCTCAAGTGAGTCGCAATATACGCCCGAAGAAATCTTGCCACATGGAATATTAAAATCAAGTTTGA
>JARDVA010432732.1:16041-29723 GCA_030265315.1 Mopalia swanii | reverse complement strand
AACACTATTACAAAGCTGTTCTCTATATAATTGCCAACACTATTAGAACTCTGTTCAATGTGAAATGGCCAACACTATTTCAACGCTGTTCAATGTAAAATTACCAACACTGTTAAAAGTCTGTTCTCTATAGAATTGCCGACACTATTACAACTCTGTTCTCTATATAATTACCAACACTATCCCAACTCTGTCCCATGTATATAATTGCAAAACAATATCACAATTCTGTCCAATATATGATTGCCACCACTATTAGAGCTCTGTTCAATGCATACTTGCCAACACTAATACAACGCTGTTCTCTATATAATTGCCAGCACTATAAGAACGTTGTTCAATGTAAAATTACCAACACTGTTAAAACTCTGTTCCCTATAGAATTGCCAACACTATTACAACTCTGTTCAATGTTTAATTGCCAACACTATCCCAACTCTGTCCCATGTATATAATTGCAAAACAATATCACAAGTCTGTCCAATATATGATTGCCACCACTATTAGACCTCTGCTCTCTATATGATTGCCACTACTATTACAACTCTGTATAATGTATAGTTCTCAACACTATCACAACTCTGTATTATGTATAGTTCTCAACACTATCACAACTCTGTATAATGTATAATTGCAAAACAGTATCACAGGTGTATCGAATATATGATTGTGAAGACTATCAGAAAGTCTTTAGATTTTGCCTAAGATATAAGCTGTGTATACATCAGTAAGAAGGTTTCTTAATAACGGATAGAGGGTGAGAATAACCTACATGTGATGTTAAGGTATGTGCATGCTGTGCAGTAGTGTTCCACGCAACACGTGCGTTGTCAGGGTTTCATGAAAAAATAGTTTAACTTCATAGAAACTACCACACTAAAAACAAATACACTGCACCCTGTCTCACAAAAAGCGGGATGTTTAATTCCCATCCTACACCCGCATATGCCAGTTCTCCGATGCTTTTACTAAACCACACATGTAAGGATAAAATGAGACGAAAAGAGGAGGAAAAGATCAATAAAATTTATCTTGTCCGTCATATTGCGATAGACATATGCATACTATGAGACTCGGATGACAAATGCACAGCTCTCTGGGCTATACTTTTATTGATCTGTCCCCCTTTTTTCTCCCCTCTATCCTTATATGTACGGTTAGTTGGAAACATCGGAGCAACAGTCTTTGAGGGCGCAGGGTAGGGATTAAACTTTAAAGAAAAACACCGTACGTGCGAGAAAAATAGACCAGCCACTCACTCGGTAAAACATTTCGATTTGTAACAGCTGATCATCTTGTTGCTTATTTCAGCTACATAATTATACTGTCAGCACCCTATCCCACCGGGCAATAGATAATAGCCAGACCATACATATTTGGTTAGAGATATAAAACAATTTCCAAGTTTGAGCAACGATTATTGGTATTAATCAATTAGATTGTACCTCATTGGGTCCGAATGATAAACAATGAGGAGTGTAGTGCAGTTGTTTTTGTTTCGTGCCTCTCACAGTCATTACAAAATGCAAAGATTTTCACATGAAAATCGAGTACGAAAAATGTGTTGTTTCGGCAGCTGAAAGCTGCAATATTGGAGCTTCGATCATTATCTTTAAAACTAATATTTATGTTGAAGACAGCCCCTAGTCGGTTGAGAATATCGACAAACGGTATTGCAATATTGAGAGAGTTGGAGAATTGTAAGAATATCGAAATTGAATAGGGTTGTGCCATGGGAAGGCAGTCGAGGACAGATTCTCTGGTTTTTTATGTAGGAGTGGAAACTTGAAGAACTTAGAAAATGTCCCAACAACCTCAAGTATATAACATCGCTATTTGGGCGGTAGAATTATTATCCGGAGTTGCGATATCTGTCTATAACTCCCGCTTACTCCACACGATTCTAATTCTAAACTCCAGCCCAATTTAGTTCTGGGTACTGTATATAACGTTGGACGTTATGCGGTTTATAACTGTTTGGGTTGGTATATAACAGGATTGCTGCAATATAAATTTTTCTACAAGCACTTTCCGGAATTCCACCAGCAATAGCAAGTTATTTCATCAGGCCTGATCTATGATAGTTACGGATAATGTGTTCGGCGTCTTCATAAAAAAAGTCTGAACCTCCAAGAAAAAGGGTAATAACGAAGGCCATGGACAGGATCCAATATTAGTATGAAACAACCAAATCGTCGAGTGAAAAACTGTAAAAAAAAATCCTCAAAATTTGAGTAGATTAGATGAGAGATAAATTATTATATCCCAAAAAGTCGTGCTGTTGAAAAACTGAAAATCCATAGGGATTTTATATATTATTATCCCATATGAAAATGATCCTTTAACAAGCCGTATGTTTTGAGGTAAAAATTTAAATGCATTTTCAAATTGTGATTCGACAAATGCTAAAAATTTTATAACTTGTAAGAAATGACTAGAACAGTTGCCTGAGAAACCAAAAATCCCTTACGCTCCGAACTAACAGTCATTTGGATGTCATTAATTAACTGGTCTACCTATCTGCTGAACATGACTCCCATATTGACCATTCGTTTATAGATGATTTTCATGCCTTCAATTAGAATTGGATAACAGGTAAAAACATTAAGAGTAAGAATGTTTACGGCACTTCCAAAGAAATATCTGTTTTGGCACTTACATATATTTGGATCCAGGCAAATGGCATAGTTACATGTGTATTCCAACATGGTCATTGAAGTACCCATGCATTTTTGACGTTTGTGGCGAATATATTAGAGCTCATAAAACGACACTATAACCATTAAATACGAGTTAAGGCCATTCTGTATCCTCTAACTATCAGTTGTTAGTATATTTCGTTCATTATTTTTTCATACTGTTTCACTTGAGATTTTGAATATTTTTTTTGTGTATATTTTTCTCACCAGAGTATTAAATTTGCCAAATATTTCTTTTGAAAACTTGAGTATGCTTCAAGGCTGGTAGAAACGTATTGTTTTCTCTCGAAATATGCACAATTCACTGACAACATCTCGATATTATGACCCGACATCAAAATTGAACTCTCATGCAGAGCGTTCATTTAGATTGTGATATGATCGATTGTTTTACACTTATGTACCATCGTGATTAACTTTGGAAATATATAGACACTAGGTCCTGAACCAATCAAAAGAGATATATTATTAAAAAAGATAAAATAATATCTAGGCTGAATTTAAATGGCACTTTAAAACAATTTTATTACATATGTGAGTGGATAATACATATCGATTACCACAAATACCACACAGTAATCAGGTGTTAGTAATGTTATATTAATCCCGGGATTATAATGTTATTATATTCGGAAAATTTTGAATAAAATAAAATATTATTTAAAATGTGTGAAAATAAATTATTGGATAATTCTTAAGCTCTAAAACTCGAATTGGGAGAGTGACACCATGTGAACGGGGGCAAAAATCTAAAGCTGTGATGAGTTTGTAAGCGTTTTTTGTTTTCACTTGACGAGCGCTAAGTCAGCGGGCGGGGTTCGATCCTTATACCGTCAACATGTTAAGAGAAGGTAAGTGGTGGCGTGAATGAGCTGCCGCTGAGATCCAGTTTAGTAAACAATAGAACGATAAAAGTAAAAATCCGTTTACCTTTGCCGTTTATTGATAGCTGTGCCACTTAAGTGGGATCATACCCCCTACTTAGACACCGTCTATTGTTCCTTGGGTGAGGCCTTTTGACTTTCGAAGCTTAGTCTGCCAGCTAAGCGCATTCCCACAAACTCGATCTAAAACAACATAAGAATCAATCCTCAAAAACGTGTTTTTGCTCCCGAGGCATATGCTGGCAATACCTTTGTCTGCGTTATATAGCGGTTAGACTTTAATTGCTAAACAGAGGGCGCGTTGATGTAATCAAATGTCTCCTGGTGGACTCTAATAAAAGTTGGTGTGAAGAAACTCTCTGATCCTCGGGGTCATATTCAGCATTCTAATGGAATAACCGTTTACTTGGGCACAATTAAAATATCCTCATGTGAAATCTAACTTCTCTAACTTCCCGACAATCGAGGTGATAAAAGTCAACAGCGGTCCCTTTAGATTTCAACTAAAACAGCCAAATTTAATCCGCTTTAGGACAATGTCGATACACCATCAATTAATCAGACCACATTTGAATTACATTTTACAACAAATAAATAGATTAAACCTTTTATCCTTCCATAAAACTTTTAGTTCTCCCTTTTAGCTGTGTTCGCTGGATTATTTCAGTCATTATAACTCTACTATATTAATAGATTCTATAATTTCTTAAGATATAATTTTCTAAAAGAACCAATAAAAAGGGCCAAATGTGATGCGATTTGGATGCAAATCGTATCAAGTATACATATAAACAAACTTGGTACATACAGATATGTTTATTGATTTAATCATACATAGCTGATATCGGGTAAGAATAAATCTGAAAAATGAATATCTACCTTTGTACAACTCTGTGATAGGTCAACAGTTCAATTTCTTTCTTACCGACTACTTTACAAGATGTATAGCTTGGCAAGACCATATTACATCAGTAACGTAGTGTATGCTCGGAATCGTGTGTAGAGACGTAATGGCCGTAAACGCTGTGTGGACATCCTCGTACGGGATATAGAAAATCACTTAGGCGAGATCATTTACAGTTTTTAAAAATCGCGAATCTAATTTGGTTTGTCAAGTGGACGACCAGCCCTAGGCTTGGGAGATACTTAATTTCAATCTTTGATATAGCTTCAAATATATGCCTCTAGACGTAACGGTCTACGTTTAAATCTAAATTGATATGTGTAAATAGAATAATATAGAAAAGCGCAAAACGGCACACCAATACGCATGGATGGCTTTCTTTACATTTGTTTTATCGAATTGACACTCTCGTAGCCTTTAAGCTTTGTTAAATATATCAAACTGGGGGAAATAAAGTCTGTTTAATTGTATAACTATTCTCTTTACGCTACATAAGTGTCAAGTTAATTGGTTTATATTTTAATCTGTTTGTAAAAAAGGCCATATTGTAAAGATGCACATTAAAGTAAGAAACAGCAGGAGGTGCAATATAAAACAAAAAGGCGGTAAAGGAGCAGTCGTAAATATCGGATTATTTTCACATTCGTAACGGTAGATTGCGAAACAGTCCAGTAAATCGTAAGCTTATTAAAAGTTACTCTTCTCATATACCGTGTGGTTTGATGAGTTTATATGTGACATAAGAGATGTCAAGAAGAACTACCAGGCAGGCAAACCAACATGCTAGTGAGTTGTCATTGATTGACATACAGACCAACTGGACATGTAGAAGCTATTAGTGGGGAACTCCACACTGACCACTCCTACATCTATAGTCCTTTACAAAGAGAGCGCGGCGTTCGGAGCACGTGACTCCAATCCAGCGCCCCATTGGTCTGACTACAGAAGTCACGTGTGGTTTCATGTTGACAGAAGTAATACGTTCGTTCAAGGTTGGCTGGAAATAGTGTATGAGTGTCTATGAAGTTTAATGTCACTTTATGATCGGAGGTATACATGGTGTGAGCTTTCATCAATTTCTCTCTCATATTTCTGGACTCTCAGTCAGGTATCTTCATTGCTTTTTCAAGCTTAGGGACTGGAGTCATTGAAAGCTGTACATACTTTCGTGGCGAGTACACTTTCCCCCGCACCTATGAAAATCGACTGCCGAGAGTCGTACGAGAGGCGGACGATGAATGCGTATTATGGTAACATAATGCCGATGAGTATGTCCACTCCGGAGTTATACTATAACGGTGAAATTAATGTAAAAAATGAGGGAGGTTATTTAACACCAAACTCTGGCTCTCCTCCTATGTCACAACACAGTCAGCATCCAGGGGTTACATCTCACTACGACCAGTCAGATAACGCGTACAGTGGAGGATACAGCCGATATCCAGCCTTTGACAGGATTGATCTACTGCCTTTAACGGGCTCCACAGCCTCTTCATCTAACAAACAGGTCTCGTGCGGGTCAGCCTCAGTGTTAACTAACAATCCACCTACTGTCCAGTGTTCATCATATCCCACACACTCTATTTCACCAGTTTTACCTAACAGTTATACGAACATAAATGGACATTGTAACGGAGTTAACACACCAGGTGTAAACACATCGTGTTTACCTTATGAAGATGGTCTGCCCGGGGGAGGGGGGAACTCTGCCTGTATCGGATTGACGTCCAGAGATGCTAGTCACCATTCCAATCATCCGTCTATCTTACAACATTCCTCCCAAATGAACTCCTCGATGAATTACAATAATTCCGGCATGGGTGTGATGAATGGAATGGCGCCTTCGCCAGCACATATGAACATGTACCATTGGATGAGTCTTCCCAGAACCATGAGTGGAGGTAAGTTTTCATCAACGAACTGATGTAACACTGCAATAACCAGAAATCACAGACATCACCTTGACATACAAACAAGCTTGCCACAAATACCGATACAAGAGAAGATTTTCATACCGTTAGCTTACCAAACATAATTATTAGGATAGCTATGTTATGCTACATGTATGCTCATATATTGAAAAGATTATTCAATTCTGGCAGTAACGATATTAGATGTGTCTGTGGTAGATTAGTAGTGCGTAAGAAAACTGTTAGCCAGGTGTGGTCTGGGAGAAAGTGAAATAGTACGAGAGCTAGAAAGAATGCAAATCATGCAATTCTGTCACGATAGTCAGTCAACCTATACTAACCATATACAGAAATAGGCCTACTCACTGAGGATCTCTTGGCAATCACTACCGTCTACGATCTATTTAAGTGTGCTTATTTTATAACTTTGTGTCGATTCCAAACCCAATTTAAGTAAGTTCGAAATAGACAATTATTTAATATTAGCATTCAGCTTTGAAATTGTATCTAAATTGTTACAGGTGAGTTGGTAACGAAAAAGCGACGAGTTCAATACAATATTATATACAAATTAAAACAATTTATACAACAAATGTACTTATTACTTAATTGACATACATTTATCTAAGCAAGGCGTGTGATATATTTTCTAAACACATGCAAATTAGTTTATAATAGTATACTAATATCACATTATAACACTATAAACTGGCAGCTGATATGTCATTTAACGTAAACAATTAAGTTCATTTTTCCAAAAAGTATGTACACATAGTACCAGTTTAGGTAAATGAAGTGTAAACGTTCTTGCGCCCACACTTGCAAATCCTTTTTTCTATCATACTTCAATATTTTGTAGGCCATGCCTGTCACTGTCACATTGTGTGATACAATAAAACAGAGTGATGTATTTTGACTTACCGATGTACAATATAGACGAACAGGGATCAGATCAATTTGTTTGAGTTACTGCTTCTAAGTTTAGATAATCCTTTGTATAGCGCAATATACCATTCACTCGACCAATTCCTCAAATACAGCAATACACACAGTTGAACCTTGGCATCACTATCTTTCAATCAAAACTGTTGGGAGCTAAACTTGTAATTTGTTGGAATTTTTGACGTGTGAAATAGCTCAGATGTGAATGTCAAAAATTCTAAACAAACTTAAAACTAATAAGGATAACAGCAATAATAATATTAGTTATAAGACTAATGCAAATACGTCTATTACTACAGATTGTAAAGCGCAGTCAGCTATAATGGTATAATTTGTTTGATTAAATGCTTTAAAAGAACGTTAACCAATAGTAGTAATGCAAAAAGTATACATTGAATAGTTCATTCATACAGTATTTTTTACACTTGTAAATTTGATGTGAAAATCGTTGTGACTTGTGTTATCCAGCAAAAGTTGTTGAGAAATAAATCCGATAATAAACTATTTACTTCTAAGGAGACAGACGGCTCTTTTTTATTGTTAATACACATAATATAACACGCTTAATTATTAAAGAATGGATGTTTAATTATGTTTGGGTTTTATACTGAGAATAAGTTAATTAAGTCTATAGTACATTTTTTCAAGCCTATATATGTATCTGTTATTAAAGAAGACTAGATTCCGCCAGACGCTTAGACGAGCAAACGAATATCAGAAATCCGATTGTCTGTATTTATAAAACTATATATGAGGGCAGTGTTATAAAGCTATAGTGTATATAGCAAGAAATGGTCATTAAAAATGATACATAATACATTTGAAAGTAAAACTAGTATACAGATCTGTAAAAAAAAAATCCAGAGTTACTTATTGGTGAATGAAGTAAACCTATATCAGTTTTAAATAATTACCCAATAGTTTCACATTCGTGTCTTCACTAATCAGTAATTTTATTTTTCTATATCGTACACGTAATTTTATAATATTTCAAAATATGGAAGGCTATAAATAAAGCAACATGTCAAATATGTTATCAATGTCCGTTTCAGATCCATATAGGTCATCCGACATTCACACCATTTTCTACCTATGTTTTAAAGTTTATAAAATTAAATAGCTTTCAAAAACACTTACGCATTAATCAATAAATTCATATTGATATGCTTTAACGGAGCTGTGTTGGATTTATTCTTAATTTTTATTGATGGTTGAAAGTAATTACAATTTATCATTTTTATATATAATTTGTTTGGTTTTGCGTTTCGAGAATAAACTGTACATTATTTGAGATAGGTTAAGACTGTCGGTTTGTATAGAAGACAGTTATACTTATAATAGAGTAAGGTTCCATAAAATGATGAACGATTTATGTGGACTATATGTTTCGGATTAGTTAAATAGTCTTCAGTAGTACTGTGGAGTGTTTAAATCAAACGGGCTATTGTGACAAAATTTCAAAAAATAGTGAACAAATACTGTTGACTATATATACTGAAGATGGTTTAAATAAACCGAAATATATAGCCAAGACGAATTGTTCATCACCTTACATGACAATGTGAAACTTATCAGTGATAATTCAAATACAATTATAATTGTTTGAATATTAATGTTAATCAAAACATTTCTGAGACAAATCCTAACTTTTGGTCATCAAATACAATTTTAAAGTGTTCGTGTTAATTAAATAACAAATGAATGTCTGTAAATATGAATACCTTACAAAACATGGAAAAGCAACTACACGATTTAACCAGTTGCTTTGAAAAGTAGTTTTAAAATATAAAAAAAATTTATATATTTTTTTTTTGTTTCTTTGCTTTTTTGTTTTGATTCTTCTTTTCTTTTTTATTTGCGATTTGTGATGTAATGCACGACTCCGCTCGTGTAGATTACAGTATATAAGATCTATAAGGATGTATGTTATTCTTTGACCTGGGAAGGTGTTGACAACCTTGACTTTTATAGTATGTAAAATTTCACTTATAAGTGTTGGTGAGCATATAAAAATTGTATTTCTCCACATTTTACTGAACATAAATGTTCTTAGAAGCTTAAGGCATTCCCATCAAGCGGGGATTTTCTCCAGTCCCTCGTTTATGTTTGTAGCTGTCGTTCTCTGAAAAGATTTGATTTATTTTTATGGCCATTTGACTTATCTATACAATCACCATCCGACAAGTTACACAACAAACGTACGGTAGATAGCAATAACGGCTTGCCTACGGTGTACAAGTTACATCGCTCTGTCCGAACTCACAGATGCCCGGCAAAAAGAGACCGTGCACATCGGCGAACTGGTAGTCTGTGGATACGAGGTATAGTAAGGCATGCCTAGGGCGATGACCATGATACTGGATAACCTTGTCAATGATGCCCATAAAAAGACAATAGGGTAGAGTGAGCAATAAAAGGATCAAGTAATTTATGTTCTGTGTTTGTTTCATTCGATCTCTATCTTGCCCATAAAAGTCAACTCAAACTTAAAGCTGGAGTCTTCCCGCCCAGATATATATACTCGTGGTCAAACTTACATTCCGCATATCTTTAAAATTATATTAATCGGTTTATTCTCTTATTTTTTAAATAATTGTAGACATTGGAAATGTCAAGATATAATTACGCTAATTGTGTACGTGGGTACAATTCAACTTACGAAATAAGCAGCCAAAACAATAAAAGATGAAATAAAACAAGCTACAAAATAAATGGCGTACATCGAAGTTGATGTTCATGCAACAGGGATATACCATTTAAATCTCATGTTCATAATATAATATATTTAAGTGCAAACAGATTCACTTAAACACTTTGTATAGCATTACAAAAACGTGTGACGTGTACCTACATTTAGACTTTATATAGACCTAAATGCATGGGTATGGCAGTTATAGCACGTGTTACTGGTGCTTCGTGGACAATTGCCTGTTTATCAAAGAAATAAATAAATTTAAAAACAAACACACACACAAATATAATAAAAATACAACAAAACAGAAAGTAAAACGAGAAAGTTGCCCTGTATGTTTTGTTTCGTTCTATTCTTGCCAAAAATGGTTCTCGGTAGCTTTGTAGTAACCGCCTTTGTTTCCAGTCGTCTGCCTGCAGTAAGGGTAGCTAGTCCCTGGGATAGGCTGGTATTTGTTTGAAGCCCACTGAAAGCCGCTTTGCTTTAAGACTGGTCAGCCGCTTAATGATTATGGTCGAGCTTTTGCCTATTATGTTTACCGCTTTCCTAAGACTATTTTTCTTCTTTGTTCTTTCCCCAGATGTACATTTTGAGACTAAAAGGACCCGCCAGACATATACCCGCCACCAAACCCTAGAACTAGAGAAAGAGTTCCACTACAACCGATACCTAACCAGGAGAAGACGTATCGAGATTGCTCATATGTTAGGCTTAACAGAAAGACAAATTAAAATTTGGTTCCAAAACAGAAGAATGAAATGGAAAAAAGAGAATAATATTCAGAAACTAACAGGACCAGATCGTTCTAAAGGCGAGCCGCATATTACAGACTCTAGAAGTGTCCAGCATGGTTCCATCAACTCTACCCAACAACACCAATGACTATGGCTGAGTAATGAACAAATCATATCATCTAAACTCAACCAATAACTTTCCATGGTTGAAAGTGCGAACCAGAGAAAAAATGCCTAGCCAATAGTCAATAAAATCGAAGCATTGGTTGATTGAAGACGTTTAAGTTTCGGTTTGGTTTCGTGGCAGTATAAAACCAAATACGGTCACACAGAATACCAACTTTTAGTTTTGTATCTTCAAGACCGCAGGAGATTCACATTGGGTTCGGTATAAGTGATACAAATCCTAAGTGAATATGGACAATATTTGGGCTCCCTTGGCGAAAAGTCATGATATTGGCTTAACAAATATCACCAGATGCGGTTTAGAAGTGGTGAAGGTGACATTTGATACAGTCTGACTTGACAAAAACAAAAAACTGAATAGACCATTCTGATTTCTGATCTCATCCATTGGAACTTTATCTTAATATATTTATTTGCATATAGAGAATAAAAATTAAAATCAGCGTCACAAATATGTGCTGAATCAAAGAATTTTGTATGAAAGATTGTTGACAGTTTATATACTGTCTATATATTTACTTATTTGTAATTTCTGTTTGTCTTTCATTTTGTGTAAATCTAAATGAGGGTAATGCGTGTAGTACATTTTTTGTCCTATGATATTGTGGATTTGGAGTACAAGGTTAGTTCCCTCATAGGGAGTCTTCATGGCAGGGTAGAACATTAACTAGTGTATATATTGAAACGTTTATAGTGAATGTAATCTGTGTTTTATTTTATCAAATTACAAGAGAGATTTACTTGTTGTAACACTGTTGTTTTCTCCTTTTGTTTTAAGTGCTAAGTCGTTCTCTTTGATTGGTCCATTAGAATAGGTGTAATCGGTTAACCTGACCAGGTTTTCAGTTAGTCAATAAACGATGTATTGCCTTCGGAATTGTAGTTATTTGGAGTCAGTTGCCCATATTACAACTAAGGAACTCAGATGAGTACAAAAGCCTCTGCCATATAAGAAAGCCACCGTGTGACCATACGTTCTAATTTGCCAGGGCTATACGTCATATAACCTTATAAAGCTTACACCTACCCACCCTGATGTCACATGGAAAAAAACTTTGTAAATTTTAGATTTTACGTCAATCTGTCAGATGTTATGGTTGATGGTATAATGTAATAGCTCTTAAAATATGTTGTTTGATGCCTGGAATGGCTCACACACTTTTAATAAATGTCACCCCAACAATACATAAATCGTGGAACTCTGGACAAAGAGAGAATCATTTTGACTATAATTCGTCTTTATTATGCCATCGTCTAACAAAGTAATATGCACAAATACAGCGAATATGTAGATAACTGGCTTAAAGTGGCCTGGATTGGATTCATTTGTCCTTCTCAGACAATACCGTTAACAAGGCTCTGGTTAATAAAACTAAAATACAGAAAACGATAAATAAATAAAAGTTGTAATTTCAAATCGTTTCTGCTTAGCAATTAGTAAATTGCAGACCAAGAATAAAATGTCTTTAAAACCAGTGGGTCATGAGTTCAACTGTTATCTACAATATTGTGTGAAGTTGCATCAGGCTTCCTGTCTTATTGACGAAACTGAACAAAACCGAACAAAGAATACAAACATTTGAACAACTAAATATACATAGTGTAGAGTTAACAGGTCATTTTTAGTATTAATTTTCAATTTTAAAGTGCTATACATTTACTGGTTTAAATAACACTGAGGAGTTACTCAACACTAACCATCCAGTATCAGTGATCGGATACAAACGTTTTGTTGACAGTTCTTAAAAATACGTTTGGATAAATCTGATTTACTTTCGAGTAATCAGTTGTGAATTTCAGTCTAACATCTACTAAGTCTATTAAACTTATAATTTGTAAACTGTCTACACACAAGTCACATTTATCATACCGTGAACAAAAAGTTGGATAGACAAACGATCTTCAGATCAGGTGTATGTAACTGTCAAATAATGTTTGGGAACAAGGTCTAACAAACAGCCCACGGGTCAAACAAATTACCTTTGTAATGCAAAGCGAAATTAATTAGCATTTGTCTCAATGATCTCATATGCTCAATCCTTTATTATGGAGAATTTATCGTCATATAGTTGGGTTAGTGTACACCATAAAGCCAGAGTATTTATAATTCTAATATATGCATGATGACATTTTAAGTCTAAAAAAAAGTCCTCACCTGTAATTGGCTTCAGTGTGTTTAATGTGTGTAAGAGGTGTAAAGATAGGATTCATAGGAGTTCTTATAAAGGTAAAAATGACCCCGGGGAAGAGAGGTCACGGCGGCCGGCAAGAACTGATTCATATCTGACAACTACAAATAATCACACTCATTAAACATCATATATAGTTTTTAATACATTCATATTGTAGGGCACCAGGTCAATTGTCACGCAATATACCCCTAACGTTAATTCTCAACGTCTACATACCGAGGACAATTGGACGAGCTTGAAGTACAATCGTTAAATTTGCGGTTTGCAAAAATGGCTTAATTCACAAATTACTTCTTAATGGCATTACACTGAGCAGTGTTGTATTCTCCCCGGTACTGCTGTTTAATAATAACACAAGTTAAAGGCTTTGACATACCTACAATGAGATTTTCACTTCGTGTGAATAATAAAACTAAATTTATAAAATCGTTTGTCTTAAGTGTATGCACTTTTCTAAAACAACAGCAGTTCTAATATTCAGTTGTTTCAGTGGACTGTTATAATCCTTAATATTGCTACACTTTTTGTCGCCAACCGAA
>JARDVA010427182.1:0-16234 GCA_030265315.1 Mopalia swanii | reverse complement strand
ACATAATACAATATACATTACTAACTATACTGTTAACAGAATCTTTAACCTTAAACCAAAATTTAATAAGCCTTATAACATGTATATAGTATAACGGCATCCGTCCCAATTCCCCATATACAGCTGCACTGTTTGTAGATGATTTAACTTTTAATATGTTTTTACAAAAACAGACCGTTAATTGATAAATGTATCGTCCCCTTGTCCACGCGGTTGCATTTGACAGCTTACGTCTATACGGGTGTTAAATACATCATTTTGCTTTACATCTGACGCTGTGCTTACAACCGTAAACTGCAGACATGTACATACATTTACAGTTTCGTGTTTTAGCACAGGAAGTGACTCCGTGTTACATTTTTAAGTCATTTAAGCACTTAATTGTCTGCAAGGGCAAAAGGCAATGTATTTTTACTGAATGCGTTAGTGAGCGAATGCATAGTCAGCCTCATGGTTTTTTTTTTCATTATGGTATTTTCTTGTTGACCGGTAGTTGACCAATTTTACACCGTATGATTATCCTATTTTCTGTATTCGTATCACCGAACCTCTTTTTTCTATCCGGCCGCAATATTTCTGGTCTATTGACCCGCAGACAATCGACACGATTCCTTCACTCAGTTGAAAAGAGGATGAAGTAAACTCAATTGAACAAAGGTAATGATTGTGGAGTCCTTGATTTAATAACCTCCGTGCTGTAGTCATTATTTTCACTTAGGGACATCTCTGGGCTATATTTAACATTTATAGAGTAGTGTTTTCTTGAATCATTCTTACTTTAACCCTCTGAATCTCATCTGATTGACATACAATATTCGTACTGTAAAAGTGAAATCATATTGAGTATACATACAGCTCTCAGATTATTGTCTTATTGACGTAAAATATTCGTATTGTAACAGTGAAATAATTTTGAATACATACAGTTCTCAGACTATATGTTTGTGTTGTGTTATAGTGCTTAAACTTTCCGGCTTTGAAGATAATCCAGACTGATCAAATCTGACATGTTTATATATGGATGAAAAGAACAAATATGTCTAACATGGAAATATATGGGAAACAAACTATCTCTGACTAACATGATTCTAGACAGACCTTAGCCTGGAAAGATAACTAAATAACAGACAATTGACAGAGGGACAGAATATACACAAAACGTAATCCGAGGAAACGTTGCTAACTCAGATAATACTACACTAGAGAGTGCAACGTGGAGAATAAAAACATGTCTCAACAAGGCTACCGATTTTTTTATATATAAAATCCTAACGCTTAACATAAAGCACTTCCGGTTTTCAGTTATTACTGGGCATTTGTTTTTAATATCAGACTGTTCTTACCAAATTTTTAACAAAGTTCTTCAAGTTGAATTGTTGAATTTTGACTAGAGTTGGAGATTGATTTTCCTGACAATGCGGATAACGTAAACTCATAGCCTATTACTGCCGTTAACTAGGCCATGCATTGTAATGGAAATAAAGAGATTTCTTAGGGAATTTTAAATTTGTAAATGAACAACACAAAGCATTAGATATTGTATCTATTCAGTTATTAAATGGAAACAGTGTGTTTGCCTTAGACAACATCTATATGACTGAGCAACAAAGGCTCTGATTGGTCGCCGTTGGGCATCAACTCGCTTTCAATTAGGAACAATGATATGTGAAGACAATATTTACGTCTCATCCACAGCGCTAATCACTTCCAATTGTATCAATGGGTCTTTATTTTCTGGTAGTCTCCACTGATAAGCTTTTATCACGGAAGTTCAACAAGTGACCTGTATAAAAGTGCAATTAGTGCAGCAGCAGTATTCGTAACGGACGATGTCTACTATATAATAAGTAGGTGAGTGACTCCCGTACAAGCAGGAAATGTTGCTATGGTATGTATGTCAACATCAGTTCGTTATTTCCTGAAATTAGTTTCAGATTAAAAACGGAAATGTCTGTTGAATGCTAGATAATACTACAGAAGGTATGTACATTTGAGTCACCTCAGTTTACAGGTATTAATATGGTTGGATTGTTGTTGTCTGCTAGAATCTTAAAGAAACAATAATGCAGAAATGGAAGGAGTGATTCTGGACACTCCCGGTAGTTTATCCGGACAACACTTTTTCAGGCAATGATAATAGTCATATATTCACCTTTGATCGCTCAATACGTAATGTCTCATCAAGTCAATAAGTCAATAACGTTTAGCGTCACTTAAATTAATTGAAAATGACGACTGTGAGGTTAGAGTTGTATCACTTTACGCTGTAATATTTGCACAGATCCAACAAATAATGGGTCCACAAGTTTCTACAAGAATGGTTGTTCCTACGTTCTATGCATGCAATTAAAATTATTTCCGTTTGTCTTACATCAGCTGGTTAATCGAAACTTAGTCATAAATGTCTTCTACATCAATAAGGACATCTCTCTTCTCCAACCGACTTTAGGGTTCACGATAAATCATTCACATTGCCATCTTAAAGTTAGAGCTTGTCTATTAATATTCTTTTTTTTATAAAACATGTTCAACATATCATAAATGCTTTTCTGATGTTTTTCTATTAAGAACTTATCTGATGTGCCAGGGGTTTAAGCCTAGGCATAAGTTAATGGCTTGATATATTTTCCTACCGATCGTATCCAGTACAATTTGGATTAATTCTGCTCAGTGTTTTTATCCCATTTGCTGTATAGGTATTCCTGAGGCTCTATATCAGGCAGCATTATTTCCGGTTCATTGATCAGCATCTTGTATAACAATCGACACGAGTCTTTCAGTCCGCGTAAAAGGGGACGAAGTCATTTCCAATTGAAAACGAGTAATGATTGTAAGGCAACGCGATTTATTAAATTTATACTCTTGTCATTATCTTCACTTAGGGATATCTATAGGTCATAGTTAACATTTACAGAGCCATGCTCTAAAACAGTCAGGCAATATCAATTGGCCACGTGTTTGTAAACAGATCTCTCTCTGGACTGATGGAAAATTGCAGAGCATTGCAAAAAGCTTCACCTCGAAAAACAAAAGTAGGTTTAGCAGACAATCAGTCTGGGAACTGAGTATTGACAAACATTAGCTGAGCAAATACAGATTTAGATTGGGAAATCGACATTGTTTTGTATTGTATTTTATTAAAGCATACCTGAGGTTTTTTTATTCTACGAAAGGCATAAATCGATTATACACATTTTCTATGTTTTGAGACAGAACTCTATTTTTCTGTGATATATGTTTTTACTAAGATTCATAATTGATGTGCCTTCACATTCTTCGTTCATAATTTGATCGCTTTTAAATGTCTTGTGAACCGCATGCTCGTGTGTAAATGACGCGTCACTCATACTGTCCTCATGTGTATTCTAAATGACGTTTGACTCAATGTTCTTGTGTAATCGTTCTCAATGACACTGAAATCATCAGCTCGGTTCTTCATTTTGTTCGCTGCTGGATGATTTTAAATTTTATGGTCCACTTTTGTGTTAATTACTTTCTAATCGCATAATACGAGAGAACGTAATAGGTACTCGTATAAATGACCTAAACAAAAAGACGTATTTAAGATTACCATTTAATACAACTACACTAGTATTAAGGGATTTCTTCCGTTCTCGAAAATCGTCACAATTACAGAGTTACCAACCGTCTCGGCAACTATCTCGGGTCAATAACTCTTACAATACCACGGCAAACCATATCCTAAGAGACAATCAATATCAATAGAGCTGTCACGTGCTGTATTAACACTAGAGGGTTCCGCGTTTTAGTATAGTTGTCACCTTACGTAATCACGACACAATCGTGCTGGTTTAATAATTGGAACCTTGTTTATTTTCTATCTAATTGCAATCTGCTCGTTAAGTTGTTTCTCAGTTGAGTCCGTAACAGTTGATATCAATGTGATAATAAATATTCGCTGATTATTAGGAATATTGACCAGGTAATAAAGCTGAGGAGAGCGACAGGCTTTTCGTTTCATTGTTATGCTAGGATGTTTGAACATAATATAGAGATATGTAATATCAATAAGATGATGGTAAGCAGAGTATGGTTAAGAAAATTCTGTGGAAATGTATTTGATATAGCTATTCTCAAGGGAAATAATTTGGGGAAACCGTAAAATATAATATCAATATACTGACGTGATATATTTGACAAGTATAAAATAACCTGATATTTGTTAATGGCTACTGGGAACATGTGGGAAAATGAAGAGTATTGGTATGGGACGATGTTGAGCAAACTGTTCTTCTAATACACATCACTGCAAATTTGAGGTGTATTAAATGAGACGGCAAATTAAAATCGTGATCTGAATACAGCTGCTATGGTTTCTAGGTTACCTGAAAATCTTCGTCCATAAATCGTCAATGGCAGAATGTCAAACATTGGATATAAAATGAACCTAGCCACTTCAGTTTGTTTGTTGAGCTCCGGGTTAGATTATTGTGTTTGTTTCTAATGTCTTTTTGATACGTTGCCTCTTGGACAGGATGTTAACATCGTAATATCTTCGACTGTAACCGTTTATCGTAAGCATATGCGTACGGATGATTATGTTTCTCACGAGAATGGTACGGACCGTATTTGACAATGATACTTAATCTCTGTTCCAGTTAAACTTGGAAACCGACCAGTCTTGTTCTAGTATGTGGTTTCTATTTCCAGCAATCGCATAAGGGCCTACTGAAGATCTATCGACTATCAGACTGCATTATTTCCGGTCATTTAACAGTATCCATTATCTAAGTTCGTTTAGTTGGTAAAAGGGATAAGAGAGTTCAATTTAACACAGGCTGTGATCGTGGTTGTACTCGATTTAATAACCATTATGTTGTTAAGTTCATAGCCCTGTCACCCCCGGGGTATATTTACCCTTTATAAACCCGCATTCCCAGAACATCAGACAAGATTTGTTACATATCCGTGTACGCTGGTAAAAGAGATCCAGCCGTCACCAACAGACCGTTACTTGATAAATGTATCGTCCCCTTGTCCACGCGGTTGCATTTGACAGCTTTCTATACGGGTGTTAAATACATCATTTTGCTTCACATCCGATGCTGTGCTTACAACCGTAAACTGCAGACATATACATACATTTACAGTTTCGTGTTTTAGCACAGGAAATGACTCGGTGTTACATTTTTAAGTCATTTAAGCACTGAATTGTCTGCAAGGACAAAGGGTATTTTTACTGAATGCGTTAGTGAGCGAAGGCATAGTCAGCCACATGGGTTTTTTGCATTATGGTATTTTCCTGTTGACCGTATTTGACCAATTTTACACCGTATGATTATCCTATTTTTTGTATTCGTATCACCGAACCTCTTTTTTCTATCCGGCCGCAATATTTCTGGTCTATTGACCCGCAGACAATCGACACGATTCTTTCACTCAGTTGAAAAGAGGATGAAGTGAGTTCAATTGAACAAAGTTAATGGTTGTGGAGTCCTCGACTTAATAACTTCCATGCTGTAGTCATTATTTTCACTTAGGGTCATCTCTGGGCTATATTTAACATTTATAGAGTAGTGTTTTCTTAAATGATTCTTACTTTAACCCTCTGAATCTCATATGATTGACATGAAATATTCGTACTGTAAAAGTGAAATCATATGGAATACGTACAGCTCTCAGATTATTGCTGAAACGGTAGTTTATCCGGACAACACTTTTTCAGGCAATGATAATAGTCCTATATTCACCTTTGATCGCCCAACACGTAATGTATCAACAAGTCAATAATAAACATTAAGCGTCAGTTAAATTAATTGAAAATGACGACTGTGCGGTTACAATTATATCACTTTGCGCTGTAAAATTTGCAGAGATCCAACAAATAATGGGTCTACATATCTCTACAAGAATGGTTGTTCCCACGTTCTATGCATGCAATAAAGAATTATTTGCGTTGGTCTTACATCAGCTGGTTAATCGAAATTTAGTCAAAAACGTATCCTACATCAATAGGGATATCGCACTTTTCCAACCGATGTTAGGGTTCGTGATAAATCATTCACATTACCATCTAAAAGGCAATAATTTTGAACACACAAAAAGATGTCAGAGATGTATATTTTTGTTGTTTGACCCCTTGAATTTTTAGAAATTTTGACGGTAAATTACTCGAATGGCTGAGAAATTATATAGATTTATTAAAGGTGACAGGTTTTGAGGTGTGTCAAAAGAGTAGACGCCGCTGATATTGTCTTCTGTCCGCCGAATGTAGAGAATCGTCACCATAAGAGAGTTTTCTGTCTTCTCGGTTATTTTCAACCAATAATTCTTACAATATCTCCTCAAATCTGTCCTTGAGATGTAATCAATCTTACTAGAACTGTCACGTGTTGAATGAACACTAGAGAGTTCTGCGTTTTATTATAGTGGTCCTCTTACGAAAGCACGACTGTTATCAAGTTTATTGAGAAAAACAGTGGGTATAAATATACTGACGTGATATAGGCCTATGCATGCAATAAATAATTATTTGCGTTGGTCTTACATCAGCTGGTTAATCGAAATTTAGTCAAAAACGTATCCTACATCAATAGGGATATCGCACTTTTCCAACCGATGTTAGGGCTCCTGATAAATCATTCACATTGCCATCTAAAAGTTAGCGCATGTGTATGAATATTTATTCTTTTTTATCAAATTTGTCCGACATGTCATTAATGCTTTTATTATGTTTTTCCATTAAGAACTTATCTGATGTGCCGGGGGTTTAAGGCATAAGTAAATCGCTTGACATATTTCCCTATCGACCGTATATCCAGTACAATTTGGGCTAATTCTGCTCAGTGTATATCCCATTTGCTGTATAGGTATTCCTGAGGCTCTATATCAGGCCGCATTATTTCCGGTTCATTGATCAGCATCTTGTATAACAATCGACACGATTCGTTCAGTCCGCTTAAAAGGAGACGAATTCATTTCAATTGACCACGGATAATGACTGTATGACTGCGCGATTTAATAAATTCTATAGTCAATACCTCCACTCAGAGACATGGACTATATTTAACATTTATAGAGCCGTACTATGACATTGACTAGTATTTCAAGCCCGTTACACCCAGGTCAGTGACGTTACAAAATAGCATTATTATTACATAGACAGTATACAACATGCCTGAGACAAGTATGTTTTTGTTGTTTTATTACAAAACCTTTCAGACGTTTTATAAATAAATAGTTTAAAGGACCTGACTGGCTGAGAGATTATCCAGATTGGGTAAAGGTGTCAGTTGTTAATCTGGGAGGATACAACGGCGACGTGTTAACATGGAGATTGTATAGGCATCCTGTGGTTTATAAATGGATGTCATAACAAATTCAGTCGAACCAGGAAATATCAGTTCGTCACGTTTTTGTAGCAAGACTCCTCCCGTGAATGGTGAACTGCAGAGGTTTGAAAAAATCTTCACCTGGAAATGGAAAAAAATATAATTGAATAGCTAACAATCGATGCGGGAACTGAGAATTGACAAAGATCAGCTGAGCCAATACAGTTTATTCAGACACAGCCAGGCTAGAGATAGCAAAGGTTGGGGTTAAAAACCATGTACAAATAAAGCGTAATTTGTAGCGTGTATAAATTCTTCATTATCATTATCTTCACTTTGGGACATGTCGGGGCTATATTTAATATATATAGAGTCGTTCTTACTTAAATAACTCTTACTTTCAACCCATATTGATGTCAAATATTCGTATTGTAACTGTGCAATAACTTTGAACACACAAAAAGATGTCAGAGATGTATATTTTTGTTGTTTAACCCCTTGAATTTTTTGAAACTTTGATAAATACATTTTTAAAAAAGAATATGTAAATAAGTTAAATTACTCGAATGGCTGAGAAATTATCTACATTTATTAAAGCTGACGGGTTTTGAGGTTGGTAAAAAGAACAAACGCTGCTGATATTGTCTTCTGTCCGCCGAATGCAGAGAATCGTCACCATAAGAGAGTTTTCTGTCTTCTCGGTTATTTTCAACCAATAATTCTTACAATATCTCTTCAATCCTGTATTGAAATGTAATCAATCTTAATAGAACTGTCACGTGTTGAATAAACACGAGAGAGTTCTGCGTTTTATTATAGTGGTCCTCTTACGAAAGCACGACTGTTATCAAGTGGAAAGATTGGGAAAAACAGTGGGTATAAATATACATATACAGATATATTTGACATGCATATAATAGCCATATATATGTTATCACTCTGGGGAACACGTGGGTGTCATAACGCTGTACCGAATAATGTATATAAAACCTTAAGTATTGGTACGGAATGATGCTGAGGAAACGGTTCTACGAATACACATCACTGCAAATTTGAGGTGTATTAAACGAGACGGCAAATTGAAATCGTGATCTGAATACAGAGGTTTTGGTTTCTAGGTTACCCGAAAACATTGAATAATAAATTTTCAATAGCAGAATGTCCAAAATTGATTAAAATTTGATTTGATCTAAGAATGGTGATAGCCATACCAAAGCCAAACATCATGTTAGAGGAAGGAACATCACGCCTCAACTACTGTGTGTCGTGTTGTTAATTAGCTACCCTGAGAATACGTAAAATTATAAATTGTCTCTTTAAGGTACTATTTAGGAAAACGGAACTTCAGTCTATTTGTCGGTCTCCGATATTGTTGTATTGTGCTGTTTCTAATGACTTTCTGATAAGTTGCCTCATGAACAGACTGTTAACATCGTTATATTTTCGCTTGTAACCGTTTAACGTAAGCACAGGCGTACGTATGATTGTGTTACTCACGAGACTGATACAGACATTAGTTTTGACCAGATGTTTTGTTGGTTAAACCTGGGATTACAGTATACAGGGGTACGAAGCTCGGCCATATCCAGGCCCAATCCACACAAAAAACAGGTACTCGGTATTGTTTTTATTCGTCCGTTTCCATAAAGACTCCGTAAAACTGGTGAGCTTGGCAGTTGCCAGTGCGCATGTGCATTACTACGGTGATAGATGGCTCATGAGAGTCTCCCTACTTTACGATTTTTTTGGTTGTTTAAAGACATTCAATGTCAGTTGGGCGGAAAAACAAGTTTAATTGAATCCATGCACTGTATTACAATGACTGGGTCAAAAACAAACCAAAAATGTTAAAATATATAATTTGCTGGATTGCCTTCTCTTTCTTCAATCGGCCGCCATTTTTTTTTTATCGCGAATACAAGATTTTCTTGTCCAACATTAGATCGTTTTTTGACCCAAATGCACTTTCTCTGAGTTAAAATACTACTTTCTACGGATTTTTTTATTTCTGATAGCAGCTTTATAATGTAGATATGAAAGGATAGAATCAAGTTAGTTTCGTTCAACACACTGTCTTCTTCGCTGGCAAACCGGTAAAGCATCTCGCAAGTTCCAGCCTTACGCGAGAGAGTTCGTGGTTTCATCGACAATTCAAGGTTAAAGCTTGCTGTGAAATATCCCTGTATATTGTAATCTCTGGTTAAACCCACGACGCGAAACACACATGGTACATAGTCTGTGTTGAAGTTAAGCTTGGAAACGGACCAATCTTGTTCTTGCGTTCGGTTTTATTTTCAGTAATCGCATTACCGACGATCTATTTACTATCAGACTGCATCATCTCCGGCTTTTAGCATCCGGTCTCTAAGTTCGATCGGCTGAAAAGCGGGATAAGGGATATCAATTTCAACTTTTAAGCAATGTAAACACAGAATTGTCATCAATGGCGATGTATTTTTACTGAAGGTGTTAGCGAGAGAATGCATCTCATGTTTTTTTTTTCATTTAGGTATTTTCTTGTTGACCGTATTTGATCACTTATACACCGTATGATTATCCAATTGTCTCGATCCGTATCACTAAGCCTATTTCCGGTCTATTGGCCCGCAGACAATCGACACGATTCCTGCACTCAGTGGAGAAATGGGTGAAGTGAACTCAATTGAACAAAGGTAATGATTGTGGAGTCCTCGACTTAATAACCTCCGTGCTGTAGTCATTATTTTCCGCACTATCTCTGGGCTATATTGAACATGTATAGAGTAGTGTTTTCTTAAATCATTCTTACTTTAACCCTCTGAATCTCATCTTACTGACGTAAAATATTCGTATTGTAACAGTGAAATAATATTGAATACGTACAGCTCTCAGATTATCGTCTTATTGACGTAAAAGTATTAGTATTGTAACAGTGAAATATATTGAATACATACAGCTCTCAGATTATATGTTTGTGTTGTGTTATAGTGCTAAAACTGTCAGACTTTGAAGATAATCCTGACTGATCAAATCTGACATGTTTTATATGGATGAAATTTTGTTTGTTTGTTTGTTTGATTGAGGTTTAACGTCGTACTCAATGGTATTTTACTTATATGACGACAGATGGTCCACTTCACACTGTTCCTTGCCTTATTACGGCAGAAAACCGGGGAAAAAAACTCGTAAAAATCACCCCCGCGATTGCCGGAGCAAAACCGTGTGACTAACTCATATACCTGAGGGTCGACAGCCGGATTGAATCCTGTGAACGGTACATCGAAGTAAGCTTTAGCAAGCGGACTCGCTAATCACTTAGCCACGGTCGCGGGCCATATATGGATGAAAAGAACAGATATGTCTAACGTGGAAATATATGGGAAGGAAACTATCTCTGAGCAACATGATTCTAGATAGACCTTAGCCTGGAAAGAGAACTAAATAACAGAAAATTGTCTGATGGACAGACTATACACAAAACGTAATCCGAGGAAACGTTGCTTACCCAGACACAAACTCGGGCGTTTCATGGTTTCCAGGACATGAAAACTACCTGTTAGCATCGTCTGTGGGATATTATTTTAAAATATAACAGAGACAAGTATTTAGCCGTCTTAAACATAAAGTTTTTAGAAAAACAGCAAAAGGCTCGGAGTAAATATGCGATCGTTTCCCAAAAAACAGTCATGAAAACCAAACTGGACTTCCATCGCTGATTAATGACATACACTTTCGTGTTACAAGTCCCAAATCCCATGGGTGGCAACGAAAAAACACTTCTGCTGAAGATTCGAAACAAAAAACTCCAACTTTTTGTTCAGACTAAATGTAGTTTATTATACAGTTAGGTCATGTACACAACGAAATGTAAAGTTACAGTTAGGTCATGTACACAATGAAAATGTAAAGAAATGGCCGTCATTTTAGAAACCGAAGGCATCGCTTATACCTAAACTTTAAAAGACGAGAACATCGAGTAAACTGCTTGTACTGGACTATTAGCGCTACAATATTACAATCAAAAGACATATGATCTTTCCTTGGTACGAGAAATTTTCCAACTGGTTCGCTAAATATTTCTCTTGGTGTAGAAACTTCAACTGCTTCTGTTCAGAAAGACTGGCTTTACTTTCACCGTGGTACAACGCGAAATATCGCCCAGGGCGAGATTTCATTTGATTGGTTCCTGTTGCCTATCTGTTAATTTTGAGCCGATTTTTAGTGTGCGGCTATTATGACATGTATTTAATTTTCTTACGTAAATGATAACAAATAATTACATGTGAAACTATGACTATCTAAAATATTCACCCATTGGATATTCAAATCTACGGAACTTGGAGAAAGTTTTGCTCTGCAGTGTAACCCACCAATCGATATACGGTCATTCATAAAGAGTTTCGGTTTTCCGTTATCGGCATTAAATCTGCACCATTCTCTCTTTCAACGAAATGGTCATATTTCTAGATACAAACTATCCTCTTTTCTTTACACGCATTCAGATCAACACTTTAAAATTTTAAGTTCACATGTCGTCGTCGACATCATTACCGTCGCAGCGGATTTCTACCGTGATGTAGAGCTACTTTGATCCCATGTAGGCACAGAGGCGGCACAGGCACTATTGAGAAGGTGATACGAGAAAAAGTTTTATCTTGAAAATAGGCCTACCTTTGTTTTTGCTCATTATTGGGACGCTAAGAAAAATTTTATCCCGAAAATACCTTTGATTTTTCTCATTATTGGGACGCTGAGAAAGGTTTTATCCCAAAATAATTAGAATGTCCCGTAAACGCTGTTCTGGCTCAAGGCCAGGAAAGAGGAGTCTCAATTCCAATACACGATGCGATGTTTTTTGTTAAACGTTGATTTGTTTTCGGGGAGAAATATTTTGTTAAACGCTGTGCTGTTCTTTGACGAAAAGAATACAGTATTATCCCAAAGATGCCAATAGATATTTCGGTATTCGGTGCTCTGTTTTGCCCATGAGAGGGAATGTTATCGACAATACAGTGCGGCTTAATTCTTTACATTTTGCTCTTCATGAAATACTATGAAATTCTCTTTAGACGCTCCCTCGATTTAAGATCATAATAAAATAGCGATATAATACGAATATCATGTTTTTTTGTTAAACATTTCCTTGGTTTTGGTCATGAAAAGAAAATGTCCAAAGTGAACTGTGTGGGTTTTCATTAAACATAACTCTTTCTTGGACAACGAAAAGAGAGCGTTTACCTCAAAACATCCGGTAGTTTTTCAATAAGTGCTGCCGTAAGCATGACAAAATAGGCAATATAAACATAAAATACTGTAACGGTAGTTTTTAGATAAAATTATACCTTCTCGGATCTCACAAACAGAGGAACGTTTAACGCAAAACATAAGGGTACATTTTTAACAAGATAAAATATAATAATCCCGAAAATACTATAGGATTTTTTTGTTATACTTGATCTATTGTGAGATTAACAACGATACTCTACGGATTAAATGTTTCACGTTCGACATAAAATTTAGCAATAAAACAATAAAACACGGCTGTGGAATGGAAACGACTTTTGTTTAACGCAATTAAGCTTTGCAAACATCTTCTTCGTACCAGCCTTTAAAGTCTTTATAATATTGTATTGGAAGTGATGTGTTGTGTAATTTTCGACACATATAACACCAAGCGTCACTGTAACCAGGTTGATGGGTTTTTCGCCATTCATGGTATCGTGCGTAAAAACTCGGATTTCGATCCAAAATTTGCAGAAATTCTGCCAGTTCTGCTACATTCGCAAATCCAGCAGTGTGAATGTAAGAATTAGGAGGAAGTATGCGTTCGTAATCACTCGGATCGGCCCCTCCCATGACGATGGGCACCGCCCTCCAAGCGAGCAGAGGCTGATTCACCTTTTCGGTAATGTAATCTCGGCAGTGAGCGTTCTCCAGGGCAAAGTAAAATTTATACTGTGACATTTTGTCTGCGCATTCTTTGGAGTCTCTGGTACATTTTAAATGTCCACATGCACCGTATACGTCCACGGTAATGTGCTTGTTGACATCTTTGATTAACTGCAATCTTGTAGTATGTGTTGCATTGCAGTTGCTATTCATGTAAGCCACAAGTTTGGATTTTGACGTCGTGATTTCCTGTAGTAGGTTTGTAAAGTCGTCTTCTCTCATTGGACTGCGCTTGATTGACGGAGAGAAAAAAGCGAAAGGGGCATCAGAATCGACCCTGTACGTGGCAGTCCAATTAAAAACTCCGTTATAATCTCCTACATTAATCCCAGTAGCGAATGGGGACTCTTGTAACAAGTAAATCAGTCGCTGATGGGGAAGTAGCTGAGACGGTAAATCTCCTCTCCCTTTTAAGTCTCTTGGGTGAACAACAATCCCATCAACGTTGGCTAATTCACTTCTATTTGTGACACTAACACATGATTGCTTTTCACCCTTACAAATTGTCATTGGTATCCAGTCTACTATGTCAAAGAAAGTTGTCCATGCGAGTATACGTTTAACGCTTTCTTCGTCATCGGATCCCATGTTCTTAAAGACAGACGATAATGGAGGACCTTTTATTATATTATTTCCATTAGAATTGTATTTCTGTTGGGGTATAGCAGCTAGCGTTTTATGGTAGGATTCGAGGAGTTGGTGATACCGCTCTGTGTCTGTCAATGAGAGCATCCGACGAATAGAAACCATCGAGTCCATAACGCGATGTGACAGAGGTGAGTTTGAAAGCATCACAAAGATGATGCATGGCAGAAGGATTCCGAAAATTAAATAAATCCTGCGATACTTTCTACCCTTCATGGCGGGTCGTATTTTTTGTCTCTAGCTTCCTTTGCAGTCTGCAATTAGAAAAAAAAACAACTGTTTTAGCAGCTGCGTGATACATAAATGAGCTATTTATTCCCAGTCGGAATTGTCATGACTTACCTTTTTAAGATTTAAGATAGAAGACAAATATATGAATTCAACATGGACCCAACTCCATACTGTGTAAATTTTGAGGTTATAACTGTTTTATAGTCTTTAGCTAACATACTTGATATATTAGCTAATATACTAATAAACTTTGGTTTATAAATAATTTTATTCGTAATGAGATACAATTTAAGCTACGTAGCTTATCTTTTGTCTCTCTTTATCCATTCAGTACAAACATTGCTTCACATTGTAGATAATTAACATTAGAATTATTGACGGAACATTTCAACATGTTTACACTGGCTAGTCAACTGTATGCCTAACACCTTACAGTAATATGAACTAAACACTACACAGAAAAGAACATTGTGGGGAATGGGAATCCTCATTGTGCACATTATGTCCAGGTATGCTAACAGATTTTTACCAAATACTTTGAGTAATGAAGCCTAATAAAGGAATATTCCATATCCGGAAAATGCACTATACACTGAGCAATAATCTGTCAAGACATCCAAATTGAATGATGTGAAAAATTTTGACAAATATCTGAACCCAGATGCACAGGCTTTTATTAATAACTTAGTCGGTACTGACCAAAGAGAAGGGGAGGAGTCAGATTTTGATGTTGAATGAACTGAATCAGAAGTTCTTGTTGTGTCGTGCAATGTATTACATCTGCGAATTAGGATGGGTGGAATTTCATCTTTAATCTCCTATAATGTTTTCCATGCAGTTTGAGATTAAAATAAAGTGGTTAAACGCATATTCGCCATATCCTATGTTTTTCTTTGATCATATTTCATTGTTTAATTAAAAAAGGGCCCAACTCCTGAGTTTTTCAGAGCTCGCTGTGCTCAAATAGGCAACTGATTGATAACCATATTTTACCATTTACATGTATTTCATCTCATATGGTACCACAACTGTAAGATATATGAAGGAATAAAACGCATTTTCACTTTTTGAAAAACAACCAAAACGCTGTCCAGTAAAAGTTAACTGTGGAGTTGGGCTCTTACCGAATTCACCGATTAATTTTTTTAAATGTACCGCATTAGGTGTAATTTCGTTTGCAGTAGTATTGTTGAATTGATAAGTAAATTGGCAGTTTGATGTATGAATTGTTGGTGATGGCAACACTGTTGAAGGGCAAAATACTTCTCAATATAATTGTGGCAAAATACGCGTATACTGTGACCTTTGATCTATGGTATATCAGTTTTCTTTAAATAAATACTCATTAATGTATAAATGCGTATATGTGATCAATTAATAAATAAGATCTGAGTTTTTAATGGAAGCTAGCTACAGTTTCATGTCGACAATCACGATCAGGCCCCATGCAAATTTGAGCGTTCCGGGGTCCACACTGGTCATGGCAGCACTGAAAATGAAGAAACGAGGATTCGCGGAACAGCACTCTGAGCTACGGTACTTTCAAACAAGAAATTGTGTGAGTGGCAGTAATAAGGCCGTTATAGCGAACGACAGAAGGCATATATATGGAAAGCAGATTCTTTTTATTAACGATGCGAAGTTTCGAGTTGCTGTCAAGCATAATGACAATTTTGACATTGTTATACATTGAACAATAGAAGAGGTAAAGCTACATGCTATGGGTTGAGGTATGGAAGGAACAATCTGACAATTACCATAACAATATAGTTGAGCATTGTTACATATTGAACAGTAGAAGAGGTAAAGGGTTGAGGTATGAAAGGAGCAATCTGACAATTACTATAACAATATAGTTGAGCAGTGTTATATATTGAACAGTAGAAGAGGTAAAGGGTTGAGGTATGAAAGGAACAATCTGACAATAACTATAACAATATAGTTGAGCATTGTTATATATTGAACAATAGAAGAGGTAAAGGGTTGAGGTATGAAAGGAACAATCTGACAATTACTATAACAATATAGTTGAGCAGTGTTATATATTGAACAATAGAAGAGGTAAAGGGTTGAGGTATGAAATGAACAATCTGACAATTACTATAACAATATAGTTGAGCATTGTTATATATTGAACA